>JAQFZH010000850.1:0-26754 GCA_034695485.1 Entomobrya nivalis
AGGTCGGGATTGAGAAGTTGGGCATCTCCTCCACCGCCTCCCACTGCACCAGGTTGGGGAGGTTTTCTAATAGTCTTCTTAGTTTCTGTTCTGGTTCCTGTTCCACCATCCGCGTGTTTTTCAGAAACGACTGTGGTGTTAACTTCAATGGCTGTTAAATCGGCTTCTGTTGAGGTTTTTGTACTGGTTTGGGCGCTTGTCCCCACGACCAGCATTCCGCTCATCTTAGAAACTCAACTTAATTGATTTTGCTATTTCGTCTTTGCTTCCTCAACATTTCTGAAAATCCTCTGCGATCACCTCTGAAGGACCTTCTGGAACGTGGAGCTTCAGAAATCCCTGACCTGATAAAATTCTTTGACCAGCTTAGTATAATCACTAATTAATTAATTAATTATTTTAATTTTATCACTGAAATCAGAACCAGAGACTTGTCGTTGCATGTAATCAGAACCTGAATATATGTACTGCGAAATTTATCGAAGATTAAATGTATTCAGTATTGCATATTATGTTTTTTATGTGTTCATTGTGTAGCATTTTTAATTGTAAATTGTATTTGCTCTATAAACTGGGTCAAGATCTAAAACCAAATTAGTAAACTAGAAAGTAACTCAAAACATTTGCGAGAATTGAGTCATTTACTTGACTAAATGTTTAGAATCATGTCATACTTCGCAGTTATATTGGTCCTGCTTTTCTTTTTGTGCCCAATTGCATTGCAGCAAACCATACCCCCAAAAGCTCTCAACCCTGAACGGATCAAGCTATTGAAAGATGCCTTATCTTGGATGACTTTCCGAAAGAATGGAGAACTTGCAAGTGACCAGGATCTGGAGCCGTTTTTTGAAGTCTTGAAAGACCGATACTTGAAGTCCAAGTACTACAAAACAGTGGTAATCGCGTTTTCTCGTGGTGTGCTGCCGAAGCTGATCTTGAAGGAAAACGAACCTTGTGACTCTTCCTTTACATTAGAGTACAAGGACAGCTTCAACAACTCTGTCACCGACGGCCAGCTCAAGAAATTCATTTTTCAAAGCTATGACAAAAGGGGACAGGGAAATCGTCAATTTTGTGATTACCGAGAAGGGCTCATCTGTAATCAGCAAACAAGGAAGTGTGAATGTCCTGAAGGTTCTAAAATGGAGCCAATATCCCAAGGATCTACTGTAAAAAGATGTCTTGTTCAAGAAAACCAGATTTGCTCTCTGATAGACTTAGACCATGATCCCAGTTCTGACTACGGAGCCCTGAAGAAGCATTTACCTGAGATGGTGTTCAATTTGGAAAAACCTCAAAGCTGTAGAATGGGAAGTCAGTGTCGTTTCAAATCCTCAAACCCTACGACACCTTTCTGCTTCGGGGTAACTGCTGGACCATGGGACAAGGGTCGATGGGATAAGACTCTTGGTGACGAATGCACTTTGGGTTTATACGGTGATACTGGCCAATGCATTAGATCGAGATCGAATTTTAACAGTACGCTCTCGAATTTGGATGGTTATACTTGCTTCAATTTTGGACCTAGAAGTCAACCAAGGTCTTCAAATGTCGGATTTTGTGCACACGATATGGGATCTTACGGATTTACTACGTACTCAACCTCGAACTACCAACATGGGCCAGACTGGCCACTACAGATGATAGGTTTTGTGTCCCCTGCCACAACTCCGCTTCGAGGAAAGGGCCTTTTCGATTACTACTCAGAGTACCGGTTTAGGTTGACCCACTTTTTCGCAAACTGGAATGGTAATTCCGCAATGGCACCATATGCTGGTTATCGGTGCAATATTGAAAAAACGGAGAAAATGTTGACACTCTGGAAATTCTTTAAAAGTTTGGAGGAAACTCCGCCTCCGGGAAAGGACTATGTAGCAACAGAAGCCGAGCTGTGGGCTAAATATAAAGAAGCTGAAGCTCTGACAGTCGACAGAAATAGAAAGATTTGCCGGGTCAACACACATCTGCGACCTGGCACATGGAGTAGCATTCAACCTGGCAATGCCTTAAGATGTGTCCGTAACTCTACAGACGCTGATGGAAACGATGGGAGGTGTGAAGTGATCCCGGAGAATGAAGATGTGACTTGGTCATGGGCACAAACGTTTTTGCAATACCGAAACCACGTGGGGAATATTTATGTAATGGAAAAGTTTGGAGATAAGAATTACAGAAAGGATATATTTGAACCAGAGATAGAATGTAATCCCAAGTTGGGTCCTCCTCCGGGATCAGAAGGCGCTGCTCCAAGTAATGATAGCGATGTGTTGGAAGGTGGTTACTGTCCACCAGATAGGGGCTGTTATGAGGATAACAGTGACTACTGGGAGATTTATGATGAGAATTGCACATTGAAGGATGTCAAAAGAAAATTGTATCGTAATTGTCAAGATTTGAATGAAAATCGTCGTTACGAAAAATGTGAGGTGGGTCAACTAGATAAAATCTTTCAAGACGAATTGGACACACTACCAACTTATTCTAGATTGCAAAGAGGAGACGCTTGTCAATATGACTTCGAGGAAAAACTTAGGACCTGGATAAAAACAAATGGAGGGAATAAATATCAAAGGTTAATCGAGATTTTTACCTTCAAAAATGGAATTGGAGTGAAAGGGCTCTGCGATCGGACAAAGCTGCTGGAATGCTCAGAAAGCGGAACTTGTGAATGTTTGCAAGGCACTAAACCTCGAGAGGTGAACTTGGCAGGAGACACGACAGTTTTTTCTGATTATTGCTATGCGGTCGATGGTAAAATTTTTTTTAAAGTATACTTTTGAAATTAGAAGTTAATTTTTTTTATGATGCAGTTTGCGGTTGTAATTATTGTTAAGGTTATTGTGATCCAAGACGCGATCTAAGATTTATATTTGACTCATCATCTCGAATCGAAACGAGCGAAATTAACAGACATTACAAGGCAAAGGATATCGAGCAGCGCCACCAATGTATGGACTCGAATTGGTGTGTTTTTAAGCTCGTTGAACCTGAAGATGAGGCTGGATGGGTGAACCACATTTGTACCACGACTAACACAGGGAGTACTGGGTATGATGGATCGGAACCGGTGACGACCACCACCACAGAACCAAGTACAGAAGCTAGTTTATTAATTACTACGACCGATAGGGATGAGAGTGAACTCATGTGCGTAGGCGATGCTTGTGGGTGGCAGGAAGCGGGTGTAGCGCAGAAGGACATTCATGTAATCTTAAAGACGATGATACTGATTAAGATGCTAACCATCTTTGTATGAAATATTCGTGGTTAGCTGTAAATACACTGTCTTAGACATTATATAAAACATTCGTTTAAAGTTGTACAATATCTTTAAAATGTAAGATACATATTATTGACATTTTTATGATGGAAATATATTATTGAAAGTTAAAACTTCTTTTTTTTTGAATAAGCGTCATTTTCTACTTCCGGTTCTTCTCTAATCGTCATAGTATGCATATTTTTCAGTAATTTTTGTTATTCATCTGCAAACTGTAACATGTTTACTTTTCACGTTACGTTCATTTACTTTGATGATACGGTACGTATTTCGGGGCATTGTGAGACTTAAGGGTTCCAAGATTAACTCAATGTTTCGTTATCATAATCATATTTATTTGATGTTTGATTCTTTGAACATATATTTCAATTATCTATTCCACAAAATTTAAATTTATGTACACAAAAAAAATCGTTACGTAGATTATCAGTATTTACAGTCATGAAATTATGTACACCAAATAATAAAATCCATTAAACCGGGAATCCACACATTTAGGAAACAGGGACGACAGGAGCGGTTTCCGGCTCATTTTTTTCTTCGTCCACAACCACCGGATTACGATTAGGGTTCGCCTGACTGTTTCCATTTCCATCCACAAGAAGAGCGCCATAATGAACCGTCTCTTCGGTCCACACATACCATGTAATAACTCCAAGAAATATCCATGGCAGAGGTTTGAACAGATAGAACATTAGCAAAGCTTTGATAAAGACAAAGGAAAAGAATGCCAGTGCCTTGGTAGTGAGAAGTATTCCAAAAAGCCAAGAGAGAATCAATGTCCTTGCCCGTTTACGCTGACAAGTGTACTCATTTATCATCACAACTGTGATGATTCCCGGACCGGATGAGAAAACGATAGTGGTTATCACCGTCCCTGCGACCACTATCGCTGCAGCAATTTGATTACTTTGGAAAATGGATTTGCTGATTTCCATGTTGATTGTTGCCACAACCGAGTTTGCAAAGTAGAGCAAGCCGAGAATCCAATAGTAGCAGAATAGCACTGCTCGAAGTTTGAACAAGCTCAGATTGTTGAAGCAAACGATTGGGATGAGATGTGAGAAGATGTTGATGATCAGGTAGACATTTACAGAAATTCGGAGAGGTATTCCAAGAGCCAATCCATGGAGGAAACCGATGAATAAAAAGACTGCATTGTAAATTGTGAAAAGGAGGTAGAGAAATGCCAGGTACATGGTCCGCTTAGAAGACTTGCGTTGACTTTGGTCCTTTTCTATTTCTTCGAGTTCTTCGTCCACTTGGTCTGTTCCACGTAATTTCTTTAAAACTGTGGAGGGAAATAAATTGTTATTTAAAGTTATATTTTAATAAAAATATTTTAATTGGACTTACCTCGCTTAGCTTCCTCTGCATTTCTCTTTTGAAGCGCCAGGAAGGAAGGTGGCTCCGAACAAAATTTCATCAAAAGTGTCATTTGACCCAGTCCAGCAAGCAGAGAAAGAATTCCGGAAGTTGTCCAAACCCAATAGTTCATTGTGTCGTAGAGCATAGGAGGTACTGTGAGTGATACAATGTATTCCGCACCCAATTTCATGAACATGTAGAAAGCCATGATGGACAGGGAATGTATTTTTGATGACTTTGGAGCAAGTTCAAAAACGTATAAAATTCCAAGGACGGTGGATAGCCCAGAGTGGAATCCATCTGCAAGTTTGCTCAACACGGAAATCCCGATCATCATGTAGGGTGCGTGGGTCTGGTGAGCTAAAGTGGTGGGGGTGATGGAGTTGTTGGGATTGCCAAACTCAGCGCACCATTCGCTCGTTGGGCCGTCATTCAAGGAAAAGTAGATTGTGCCATAGATTGTTGCAGAAAAGTGGAGAAATATGGCGACAAAGCGGAATATGTTGGTGTAGAGAATTCCGCTTTTTCTGTTTATTTTTTAAAAAGCCATGAAATAACTCATTTATATAAAGTTCGTTGATGTAACTTCTTTTACTTAAAGCATACCTGCCATAACGCTCAGCCACCGGCCATGCAAATATTAAACCAATGACGTGGGCGAACGAATGGCAACCATCGGTTACCGTGGAGGGCGTAAAAAACTGCCTGAATATCAAAAGATCTTGGTCCTCGGAAGAGTAGCCTTTTTCGTGAAAAGGTCTCTCAAGCTGTAACAATAACAACCCAAAGTTAATTAATCAAGCTTAATTAGTAAAATGACGCCTTATAGACATATCAATCTTAAAAGGGTTCAAACCTGACTAAGGTCCTTGATGCGAAGCGGGATACTCGGATCTCCAAAAAAGCTGACGCTAAGCGTAGTAGCGATAATCGCTATAATTAACCTACCATTTAAATGGCAAGCAACCATGATGAATAAATATTTTTCCTGAATTACGTTTTTTATAAGTTAAAGTTGAGTATTTTTTATAAACAAGTCATTTTAGCTGTGTGCCGTTGAAGAGGAAATTGGAAATGGCAACTGGTGGTGGTATACGAAGATAAAAATTAAGAGAAAGTAGAAATCTCTTTCGGATCAAGGACCACTTTGGTCCCAAAAGGAGAGAAAGCAACATTCAATTTTACACATCATCTGTCCATCCTACGCAAAAAAAACGGAGAAAAGGTTTAAAAAAGGATTTCTTATACGCACGCACCACATTTTTACCCGTATCTCTCCGGAAAAAGCGATATAGGTATATACCAAGTCAAGCCTGAGGAAAGTGTGCTATTTAAAAACATGTATTTAAAGAGATGAGGTGCTTTTTGTGGTCCATGATGCATGCGAGATACAAACATGTATTTTATATGGTATCAGTGCACTGCTGCTGGAAAAGCGAGGAAGATGAAGAAGAAAGGATGCTGTTTATAAAGCTCTACTTTCCCTGGCATACATTCAAACAAACGTGTCTAAATTTTTTTCAAGGTGAAAGCATTTCGCATGGCAAAAAAAGAATGGTGAAAGTAAAATAATATTTTTCTTCTACTTACGCTGCTGCTGTCCAAAAACAACTCATCATCATAAATTGCGCTGCTTCATATTATTGATCTGATAGGTAGATGATGATGAGGTGTTTACGCTTCTTGTGAATTTGTGGGGGCTAGATTGATGGCCTCATTTCTTGATTACAACAGAGCGAGCAGAAATGAATAGAGATATAATATAGTTGACAAATCCATAATGCCAAAAAGTGCTTTGGTTGAAGACATTTCCTGTCGTTTTTGACGCTGCGTTGCTAGAAGCGTTGGTTATATTTTTTGATTGTGTTCCGTATATGATCCAATTTTATCAAAAATATGTGCAATTTACTCTGGATCTTTCCTGCTTTTCTCGAGTTTATAAATACTCCGTCGTATTATTGTGTTTTCGTAGATAGACGCTTCGCTTAGAGCTCATTTCAGTCGTTATTCAGATATGGGTCTGTTCTTAAATTACTTAACCCAACCGTATTAAAGTGTTGTTGCATGATACGTTATGTTATTATGATGCAAAATCATAAATATATCCGAAACCAATACCTTTACATTTCTTTCTTGAAATCCATGGTGACAAATATATTATCGGCATATCAACTTGTCAATAATTTACAATTCCAAAACATTCAAGTTTACACTGTTTTTATTGTCCTTCATCCTCGCACAATAGTTATGTAACCTGAAGGTGTTTAAGCATATCATTAGTCCTCAGTAGTTTGGAAAACATATATTGTTTAAATTCGAATAACTTTGTTTGAAATTTTAAAACCCTGAATACTCTGATACGTTTAAGTTAACAAGTTGATAATGTTATTCATATTGATTGATATGATGGAAGAATAAAGAGCATTTGCAGAAAGAATGTTTAAATTCTGTCCAACTTTTAACACTTCCTGTTGTAATAATTTAATAAAATAGAGCTTAGGAATACTAGAATATGATACTGTTTTACTATACTATATATAATCGTCGTACATCATTTCTTTTCAAAAGTAATGATATTGGGTAAAGTAGTAACTAAACGGTACAAATTCTGTTCTAGTATGAATTTACTTTTAAAATTTGCAAGATACATTCCTAGTTTAGTAAAGAACAAAGTCATCTAAATTCGGCTCTTGGAGAAGCACAAAGCACAACGCTATTTTTCATGCAAAATAAATGTCAAATAAACAGGAGAAACAAAAGCATTGTCCTCAAGTATAAAACTGATATTGTTTTACCTATTTTATTTCAGTGTACCGCTTTCAAGAATATCTAACAAAAATTGAATAAGATTTTACAAAAGTTTGTGTCGTGCGCAAGCTGTTCTAATTTTTACACGTTTTAAATCAATTTGCACGACACTGTAGATCATAATGGAACTTTATACAATGTAACATCTAATGGGAATAAGTAGAAATTGTCATCCTGGAGAAGCGGTCAAACACTAGTAATTCCGTTAATTATGCTACTTAATTACCTGCAAACATCGACTCAGAACAAATGAAAATTGTAAATAAAAGTTAGTATTTGGCTTTTAGCGAACTTGATTTTTTTTGCTGTTGTCTCCATTGCAGCAAACAATACTAGCTAAACAATTGTTTACTCATAAAATTACTTAGGAATAGAATGTGAACTGCGAATGCGGCTAGCATGAACTCTAAGTTCAGTTAGTATAACCATCAATATCCCACTGTTGTTATGAATGACCAGTTGATTAACAAGAAATGATAAATATAATATTTTTTAATCGATTATGTTTAATGCAATAACAAGCTTAAAAACTAAATGCTCTGTTTGTACCATTAACTTCGGATAGGTCAGTCCTTTGATAACACCGCTTATAATATCAAATACAATGACGCTGAGGTAGATAAAACTATTGTCTCAATTAACCCCGCTAATTTTCCACGATCAAGTCCCAACCAAAAACGAAATCTGTCAATGGAAATTTTCAAGAAAATTGATGAGAATGATGACTTTGAAAGTGGGTCCCCGCTGAAAAATGGAATATCCCACTGGAATTCCAGCTAACCTGCATTAGTATGAGTGTAGGCTTCGGAAATGAATGTCGCGTTTCCGAAGTGGTTGTCAGAAATGGCGAAGGTGCATTTTTAATCCCATACTTTATATGTAGCACTTCTAGTCATTGAAAGACCTCTGGTGTACCTGGAAATGTGCATGGGCCAGTTCTCCCGTTTCGGCCATGTCAAAGTTTGGAGTATGGCCCCATTTTTAAAGGAGTTGACAACGGATCCACCTTATAGCAGTCCACTTCCTTTGCTCATATTACTGTTAGCTTTTACCTTTTAGCAATTTACGTTTTTGGAGTCAGTTTTGCAAAAATCTCTACCCTTTACAGAATGCCCTACAGAAAAGCATTCATACATTTTTTGAGTTGTGACAGTTCAGAACCTCAAGGCAAGCTTGTAACAGCTATACAGAGAACCCCGAAATGGAAAATATTGACAATGGAATCTGTTTACACTCAACTGGCAACTAGTTGTTTGGGTGTCTCATCATGGCTAGTCACTTTTTCTTGTCACTAGCGATAGGTGTAAAGACGTAGCTCCGGGAAAGCTGTTTACCTCAATATTTCCTTTTGTTCTAATAATCTCATATACCCGTAACGTCTAAAGGAACATGGAAGGAAAAGTGTAGGGATATTTTTGGAACCGCAATGAAATGCCTTAATAGATCTAAAGGTTTGGTATGCCGCCGTAAAACAATGCTTCGGTACTTTATCAGTTGCCTATTATCATGCTAATTTAATTTAATTAGTTTATTCGTGAAATTTACAAGTTTGCACGCACACAATAAAATTTGCCATCCTATCATTTTGGATTGCGGATGACATTTCATGTCAAATTTGAGAATTTCCGAACTCCTTGTTGCCATAGAGATGCAATCATTATGCTTTATCAATAGATTCAATTCTGTTCTCTCTGGCGTCAAAATATTTGCTGTGATTGTATGCATAAGAAAGATTAGGAGTTTGGCCAAATTGGAGGGCTTGAGGGTTCCAATCGATTCTTCGTTAGTAGTTTTCTTATTGGTTTAATGCAGAAACTAGTATGGCCGTTAGAAACTAATGAAGGAGGGATGATGATGTATGTTGTTGCTCAATTTGAATGAACATTACGCATTACGCTTTGTAGGTAATTTATGGAATGGGTATGCTGGCGTGTGCATGGGAGTGGCTTACACCTATGGCCTTAGCAACTGGTGTATTGATCTAGAGTTTACGTTGGGAAGGAAAGTAGGTACTTATTGGAAAATTGAAACCTTGTTAGGGATTCGTTTCGCTTGTTGGGCTATTGTCAAATTTTCTCTTATTCGATTTCTGAGCCAGATTTTTTCCGGATGGAGTTCATTATCTAAAAATAGCTACAAGTTTTTTTTTGCAAAAATTCTTTTTCCAATATTTAAGTAAAATGTATGTTGAAATGTGAGATTTTCCGGATACGTATACATAAGTCGTATATCGTATTTTACATCACATAATCAATTATTATGCACTGACGAAATACCAAATACCTATGCTGAATGTTCCTACAATGCATGTGGCATATAAAGATGATACAAGTATTAGCATTGGTATTTTTACCAGCCAAGTGTTTATGGTGTTGGATGATAATGACAGTTTTGGAATTCATGGTCAAAGCAGTCACAACGGTAGACGATAAAAAGTTTTTTGGGGAAGGATTTTATATCTATAATCAGTTATGGTCATCGCGATACACACAAACTGATCAATTATCTTTAATGGACTGGTGGACGCACAAGTTTAATTGACGTAATGCGTATATGAATGAGAAAGTGAGAAAGTTAAAATACTCAAGCAATGAATTAAAAAACGGCTTACATTTAAAAATAATAGGGATAAATTATGGTACTTGAATTATTTACCTGTCACCTTTATTGTTCGAAATTCAATTTGGGGCAATGTGAATATATTTTTAAAGCCTTAACTCTTCATATTCTCGGATAAGTTTCACAAGTTGTTCCACAGTTTCCTTCCCTTTCTCTGGATTCTCATTAATCCATTTGTTTACCAACTCATTCATTATACCAGCCCATTCTTTTATGTCTTTGGAAGTGTCCAGATCCTTAAACAGGCCAACGCCTGGTCCAACACTGGACAAAAATCCGAACCAAAATCCATACCCAACCTTTTTCCTGAAATCCCAAAAAGTTTGGTCCAAAGTTAAATTGGTTGGGTGTCCTAAATCTTAACTGACATTGTTTAAGGTATCCTTATAAATGGTTAACAGTTCCAGTAAATGAGTGCGTCGTAAATGGGGCTGTACACTGGTGAAGAAATATAACGTGAGGTCGAGTGCAGGAGAATTGTACCGAGTTACCTGGAAATCAATGGCGACATGATGGACAATCTTGTTTGTAGGGCCGTCCACTAGAAACATCATATTATTGTTCCAGTAGTCACTAGAAACCCAAATAATTTTAAGGGGTTGTGCATATATTACGTTAACATAAAAAAGATAAAATACCTTACCCATGACAAAGAGCAAGGAAATTAGTGTCGTTCAAATCATCAGGAGTTTTTACGGCGTCGACAACAATGGACATTGGCTTGCCAACAAACTCTTTTAATTGAACTGCACTCTCCTTTGCCCCGCTAACATCCTCATTTTTCTCCAAAATTTTGATATTCGAGTTAACAGCATTGTTGAACATTCCTTCCATCATATTTATCATGAATTGTTTATCAAATGGTTCAAAGTCAAGGTTTGGAAATGTTTCAAAGAATTTTTCAGCTCCACCCTTTTCGGCAATCATAGCATGCCCAATTGCATGATGCTTTGCTATAGTTTTTAAAGCATATGTGGGATATTACAGAGAGTGTCGTTGTTCCATACTTTTTAAAAAGTAGCCCTTGCCCACAACAAGGTTTCCAAGGACAATCATGTTTCCATCGCCGAAATAGCATTTTGGATAGATATCGATTAAAGTTGGATGCCTTGAAAAATGAATACTTATTTTAGTGCGACGTCAACTACGAATAATCCCTTATTCTTTACCCTTTACCCTTTTAGTTTGCACATTTCCTTGGCCGCTGTCAAATATTCGGTTAAAAATCTTGCTTCCTTTTCGAACCCTTTCATGTCATTCATCTGTTGTGCTCGGGATGGATTTTCCAATTAATGCTTGACGAACAAGTGGAGTGGCCTTATTTTTGAATCCTCAAATTTAACTGTTACATAGTCTGTTTTACTAGCGAATCCCTATCCTATTTCAATTTAAATATACTTTTCAATCACACCATTAAATTTGATCTTAGACTTGTGAGTTGACCCAACCTTTTAGACCGACATCCTTAATGATAACCTCTGACACAGAATCTGAGATTCCATTCGACTTTAAAATTTGCTTGTATTTTTCACTCATTTCTTCCATCTTAATAAATTTTTGTGTCTTCCAAAATATTTTGGTTGTAACAGGTGGAAATGCGAGTCCAACATGTTGGTAAAAACATTAATGTAAAAATGAAAAGTGTAGATAGAAGAATTGACCTTGATACTCCCTTGCGTACATACAGCTTGTGTTCACTGTTCATTATACAAATTGCATACATACTTTGTACCAGTACATACTACTGAAGTAGGAATGGTACTATTGCTCAATTTGAATGGGGAAGTTATATACTTTACTGCTATATTCCGTTGTGTCATTTTTATGATTTTATTTATCCGTGACGTGACATTCCAAGTGACATGGAAAGATGTATGTAAGAATATTTTTAGAACCGCAATGCAATGGGATGTCTTAGTAGATCTAAAGATTTGATATGTTGCCGTAGAACAATGCTTCTATTCTTTATCAGTGCCCTTCTTGGGACCTGTTATCATGTTAATTTCTTTTTAAAACCATGAAATTTACAAATATGCAAGTACGAAATATAATTTACCATCTGACCATTTTTCTTTTCGAATAATTTTAGAATTTTCGTACTGCCTGTTGCCGTAGAGACTGGAATGATAATCACCTTAATGAATACATTCAAATCTGTTCTCTCTCGCGTCACAATATTTGCTGTGATTGGAAACATACATGATACATTAAAAAGATTAGGATTTAAAAAAATGGAGGGATTGGTAATTCTAGATCTAGCCTTCATTCTTTATCCACAAGACGTAGCAAATTTTGACTGGGCATCGCAATAATTTTTCACAGTTTTTTTTTCATGATAATTTTTACTCTTGGCGATGAGGATTTTTTTACTTCACTTTTAATGAACGCTGACGTCGTGTCCTATATCCTTCATCTGCATAAGAATAACCCTTATAATAGATGGAACTTCATCCTCTGCTCAAATTTGGTTCGCACTAAAGGTTATCTTTACAGATTTACATATGTATTGAAAGATGTTGTTCAAATTGAACGAACATTGTGGAGCTCTGCTCTGCTGCTGGCTTCGTAATTTATGGGCTGGGTGTGCTGGAGTGCATGGGAGTGGCTTACATCTATGGCCTTAGTAACTGGTATATTGATCTGGAGTTTACGTTGGGAAGGAAAGTAGGTACTTATTGGGAACTTTGTTGGATATTCGTTTTACCTGTTGGGCTATTGGCAACTTTGCTCCGTTATTTGATATCTGAGCCGGGATTCACTTCAGATGGAGTTTCTTTTTCCAAAAATAGCTACAAGTTTTTTTTTGCAAGAATACTTTCTAATATGTACGTAAAATGGTTATTTTGTCGAAATGTGATATTTTCAAAGAAACTAAATATTGAACAGGCTATAGTTCTTGGATGGGTATGCTGTTGGTTCAATTCAATACCGGAATGGGCATTACATTCCATGCTTTTTTTTAGCAAGGAAAGAGGAAACACTGGAAAAGGTACTGTATCGAGTTGATGAGCTGTACATTACTTAATACAAATGGATTGAGATTGAGAGTACTTATTCGTTAAACTATAATAACGTACTAAGGATATATGCAAACAGAAATTCTACGTCGCCCTCAATTGTTGAGGATCTCTAGATCTGAAATTTCGTTAGTATCAGGAATGTTTGAATTTTCACGCAATGAAAAAACGGAAGGACATCCATCTGGAAAACTCAGTTTCTAATCTTTTTATTTGGCGTTACATATTTATTTATAAAATAAATACGTAAATTGTTTTCATATCGTTGTTCTAAATCATGAACGTATCAATATAAATGCTGGATAATTTAAAACAGCTTTCGTATAAATATTGATGTTTTCATGATAGTAAAGAAACTAACATATATGGACGTAAGTAAAATTTATGCATACAAAACGTACAAAAGAATCCATGGTCGCAAGGCAAATAAACTTTCCTGGCTGATAGGCCTTCTAAAATACCTTCTAGAAGCACTCGAATGATATGAAGCATAACTTACCAAAGTAACTTTTTTTCTGTGCAAGCTTTTGGTTCCCTTTTAGATTCAATTAATTGTAAAATTTGCAATGACTCGGTTTAAAAGGCATTATTTATGTCATCAGAAATTGTATCTCATTTCGCATTTTCAAGGGAAGAATGAATTATGAGCAGCTATAGTCAAGTTGCCTGTGGCCAGTGGCCGCAATTAAATGCTAGAGCTTCCAACAATCGTCTTAAACTCGACCACGTAGAATCTTCAGTATGGTGGTATTTTCAACAATCAAGAAAAAATATTGAACGTAAGTTTGGTTTCACAAAATTTAATTACGAATTTTAAGTGTTGATAATTTCTTTACAACTAAACCCTTTTAAAGTACTTATTCGTTAGTGTAAACAAACTTTGTATATGAAGATAAAGGAACGCATATTTGTTATATTTAAAGTATCAGCAATTTCAAAAAATATTCATCCGCTAATGACAATTTAGTAATGTATTTTAGTCCAGAATTTATAATGTACTTTCCTTAAAACGATGAATTCGAGACTCACTTCAAAACTATAAACTGTTTACGCAATACGTTTAGAACAATAACCTTTTGACGTTAATTAAAATGCGTTAAAAGTTTAATTATATAAAAATGTTGTTTACATAACAGATATTATATCAAAATGCGCATCATGAAAGGCTTTTGGCTTTTAGTGAAGTAAGTACCTAAATGAAAAATATTTTTGAAAGCATCACAAAGGCTACGAAACTTTCACACTGACTGGAATTGATTTGGAAAAGGGGTTTCGCATCACCCAGTAGCCAACATTATAGTCATAAAATCATCATACACAAAATGATTCGCTTAAATCTAGTTTTTAGTATGACCTTCTTGGCCCTTTCTTCATCAAATTCAATCAGCATTAATCAAATTTTTACACTGTTCCCAGGCTGCCTGATTGACGTCATTGATTTTCAATTAAACCAATTGCATTCAAGGAACACCCAACCCAATCAACTTGGACAAACAATGACTTGATTTTAAAACCAATTGTTAGACAGAATGATTTCATTGCTTTTAATTACCCTGTAAGACTTACCAAATATGATGTCGTACAGACTGACGACCAGTTCGAGCCCAGAGTCTTGCTCAACGGAACATCATATTTTAAATTTTAAAACGTCATATCATCAAAGGGCAAAGACTGTGAATCTATTTGCTGTAAATAATTTCGCCTCTGCATCTTTATTCCAAATGGATTTTTCGACATTCTCTTTTCAAAAGTTAGATGTACTCCAGGTAATTTTGATATCATGGAAAATCCAACCGAGCAAGATATGTGTACATACAGCCTATATAAACCTCTCAAAAAAGTCAGCATAGCAAATAGCAAAAACGCTTTCAATTCTTTGCAAAAGTACGGATTACATCAGATTTTATTCCTTAAAACTTCTAAGATTGATTTGGACATAATAAAATATTTCTTATTTCATATTCTGATACTCAGAAGTATACGCAATTCATTGCACAATAGTTATAAAAAGTTTGTTCTTACTTTAGACCCAGATACGTAAGTCATTCGTTTTATTCTTGAATTCTCAATTTCCCAATTATTACTGTTGAAAATTGCTTTCACAAGTGACGAAATTCATAATAAGAACATTCTGGGACAATTAGATTGGCAAGTTGCGTCAATAAATGATACTTGGAAAAGTAGGTGGAAGTGGGCTACTTGTGATTTAAGTGTGAACTACAACAGCTTTCACAATTTGCAAAATAAAATTCAACTTTAAAAGAAAAGACAAGCCAAGTTTCCGTAATTTAGAAATTTGGATGAGCCCAGATCTGATAATACATCATGAAATGCTTTCTACACAAAAGTTAGAATACGTTGAGCAATATCCGTCGGATTTCCTAAACTACCATGTCATCGGTAATATATTTCTCCAGCATGAAACTGCTCATCATCACATGGCTGTTGATGAAGAAAGCCTTGAGTTTTTAACTTGTGGTGGGGTTTGCACACAGTTCCCTCTCTTTAATTGGCTATTTTTCAGCGTTTGATCAGTGGATTTGGATTGGGGCTATTACAATTGCTGTTATAACAGCTTTTCTCTTTCTTCTCATTAGGCTAACTTGCAATTTCCTTTGCAGTGGAAGTCTGCTAAATCAAATGATAATGCCAATTGACCTATCTTTGGAACAAGGTAATGCTATTGCGGAGAATGCGAACCAACCAATACAACTTTCTCTATTTTCTTAGCGGTGGAGGGATATTAGCAACGTTGATTCTGAGCAATGCATACAAAGGACAAAATATTACAGATATTACTCTTCCATTACCTGTTGTGTGAAGCCCGAGTATTTGAAAACTTGATAAATCAAAAAATTTCCATTTACTGTAAGGCTATAGGAGAGTTATTTTTAAGTTTCTTTGACTTTTTTGAATATGGCATTCCAACTCACAGAAATTTCGATCCCGATCGGAAATTCTCTGGCAATGTGGTCAGGTTCTTAATCCAGTCGTCTCAAGCAAATAACAATATAACTAACTATTCAAGAATTTTAGACAACGTTCAAAATTTAACCTATGCTGAATGGAGAAGGCAAGGTAAGCATTCAATGGAAATGTATATGGAGAAAATCAAATCTTGTAATAAAACAGGAGCTTGCAATCTTACATGAGCTGGAGTAAGGATATCAGGGAAGGTGAGCTCCAGCTCAAAAACCGTTTGCGTAAGGAAAAGGTCTAAAAGCGGAAGAAGTGAATAGAATTGTGAGTATCAGCAAAAAAGTATATTTTATTTTACCAACGAAAAGAGGATGGACTTTAAATGAAGTTACCTTGGCAATTAAGTCTGTACTTATGAAAATATATGCGATGGTTGAATCGGGTATTGCGAAAAAGTGGCAAGATGGGAAAGTTTGGAGAAATTATGAGAAGCGAGAGTTCGCAAGATTCTACACGGATAGTCCCAGTGTACTCAATATGAATGATAACATTGTGGTGATATTTTATGTACATGGTGTACTTTTGGTAGTGTGCTTTATAGCTTGGATAATTGAAAGAATTGTGGGAACATTGGTTGTTGAAATTGTGCTAAGAAGTTTTTATCAAGAATTTACCAATGGGTTGGTTACAGTAAGGCAATGACTGTGAGCATAGCATTGCAATAAATGTTCAATTTCACTTGTAAATTGTTCCCATACAAATGAATACATCCTGTTTTCAGTATTTTGTCGCTACAATATTTTTATGATTAAAAGATTGCCGCATTTAATGAAAATAATTAAATTGTAAACACAAATCAAATTCATTATGGTAAATTTCAAAGTCGTCAGTTTTATAAATTCAACAGTAAAAATCATTCATTTGGAAAGGTGCACTGGGTCTGTTCCTAACTTAATTCTTGGCACACCAATCTTGTCTATTATGTGTTGAAATGTCGACATAATATGCTGAAACGTATTTATTCGTACCAAATCTAAACCAGTATGGATTTCCGCGTACAGTAAATCCTTCAAATAAAAAAAATTAAACGTATATCAAACCTACTGGGTTGCATGTCAGTTGGAAAATTAACTTTATAATTAGTTTCCATATTCCATGGTATTTTACCTGATACTCTTTCAGAGATGCTTATTTCATTTCCTCTAGAGAGACTTCCAACGATAGATCCTGAGGTTGATGGTCTGGACCTAAGATTCCACGAAAAGTTTACATGCATATATTTATGTATTTTCATATTTGCAAAGTCTTTCAAACACCTTCATATAAATGTTTACCTAATATTAAGTGAATTAGCAGTGATCACTCCTTTACATTGACTTTTCAACGACTTTGTTGGTTCCCCTATAGATGACGACGTACAGACGCCACCGCTACAAAATAACTTTTTTTCCGCAGCCCGCCTTATAACCAAACCAGGAAGAACCCTACCACCCGCTTTATTCCATCTCTTAAATTCCTCCGCAGCTCCTTGAACATCCCCTTTATTCAATTTCCTCAAAAGCGTAGAACTTCGCAGACTTCCACATCCCAGGTTAAAAGTGAATGACACCAACGCAGAATATTGATTCTCGTTGAGATTTTTATAAGTTACGGCATTCTTAACGCAACCTTCATACCTGCTTTGTAAATCCTCTTTTAATAGGGCTTCGCCATCCGCTTTTGTTAGTGGTACAGGATATTTTCCATTTAGAGGCACAGCACAGTTCCAAGCATGACAAGCGTGACCGTATCCTATTGTCTTGATACCTACGGGATCCTGATAAAAGTTTGGGACGAACCCTTCAAATTTTTTGATGAGGTCAACACCAGCATGGTTTGTGGGTCCAACATATTTGGCTACAATTTAAAATTGATGTCTAAAATACATTCATAATTTTTATACACTTTTTGAAAATATGGGACCAAACCTGATGTAACAGCAACTATGAACACAGACAGCAGTAGATGAATAATATGCTTCATGGTAAAAATGATTTTCTTCTGCCACTGGATTACGCATACTTTGTAAATGTTGAGCAGACTGACCAGCAAAAGTTTTTATCATTCTAGTTTTTATAAGCCCAAGTTTTAAAATATCACATTTTCTCATTATCAAAATGACTTCCTTTGAGTCAACTGAATTTCGCTGAAATACACACCCAAACCACAAAATAAATGATTATTGGTTTGATTCGCTGTTGATCGTAATAAATTATGCGGTTTGTATGCATTATATGGAGAGTAGATCCACCGCCTCATGTTGAATAGAAAGATTTACTAATTGACTCTATCTCTGGAAGTTATCTAATGTCGTCTTATTGATGACCTAATAGACAGACATGCATCGATGCATCAAGCATTTCTATTTGCATTACTGAATTCAATTGAGATAAGGTATCTAATTATTTCTTTAATATCATGGAAGAGGGACAGGCATTCATAAGTATAAGCGTTATACTCTCTGTTTCCCTTGCTTTAATTTATTTTTAAAAACAAGCTTGAAGTGTTTATGTTGTTAAGATATTGGTGCATCATGTATTATCTAAAGCTGGAAAAGATTAAGCATAACATGGAGTTAACCTTTGTACAGAATAATAATAGTGACAATCTTAAAAAAATGTATTTCATGGAATCTCCGTCAAGTCAAGTGTCTCATTTTACACCAAATCTTTCGGTCAAAACTTCTTCATCAGAACATTCTACACCAAAAATTACACCAACGCTGTTAGGTTGGCGTGAGTGAAATTGTGAAGATGCTATATTAAGTAGATAAAATCGAAAATCTAGAGATGAAAATGTAAAGCATAATAATAATATTGTAGTGTGTATGTTATATTTTATTGACTATTGTACAATAAATCCATGCAAACCAATCCAAGCTTTCACCTCTCCTCGCTCGACCAATAAAACTAAACAAGGTGTGTGGGTTTGTGTGTAGCTCTTAATGTCGCACATCATTTCATTTTTACTTTCACTCCAGGGGACTCTCAATAACTTTTTTGGTAAACTGTTCTTTTTCAATCCCTGCTAATACTAATACTAATACTAAATATCAGTAAAAGCCCATCATCATCGCTGTTGAAATCCTTCCATCTTCTTGATAATATGATCTTCTCATCCTCTTTTTTACTCTCTTCATTTTCTAATACAACTTTTCATACAACAATATTTTTTTATCCTTTCTTCGGAGACACACGGATATATTTGGTGCGTGTATGAGTATGCGTATTGGTTTGCATTTTATGTAACTTGTTGTTTGGCTTGGCTTGATGTTTTTGTCACCTTTTTCCTCTATTTTGTGCTTGTTGAATCTGAGTACGTGGTAAAATTGAATAAAACCGTCTAGTCTCTCCTTGAATTCAATTTAAGGCTTCTCTTCTTCAACATCCTCCCTCCACCACCACAACTAGTTGCCATTTTGAATTTATCCCTTGCCCTGTTAGCTTCACAACTTGAAATGCTCCTTAGCTGTAAGGAGTATTTAATCTAAACAAGCTAATACAACTAAAAGTAGTAAAAATCTATTATGCAAATGAAAAATTAAACAGTAAAAAAAAGTCAAAATGGTTCGGCAATACTACCATTGGAGGTTACTGGTCACCACAATTGCTGTCGCCCTTAGCGTCAGTTTCTACTACGAGCCAAGCTTTCCCCGACATGTTAAGGAGAGTGGTCATGAAATCGAAATCGTAAAAAAAGAATATAATTATAACACGTGACGTATACTACACATAATATGTAGAGACATTTGAAATTTAAAATAATTAACACCCTATTTAACTAAATATTTCCAGTTTGAGAGGATGATGCGGAAGGAAGTTGACTTGAACGACAAGAGAACGTCGGAACTCTACAAGAAAGTCTTTGTCAAAAACAAAGACCAGGATACCACATACTTAGGCGCCCAAGCTTTGGGTGTGCTGATTGCGTGGCGAGCTGTTGATGTATACGGAGCGTAGGAAAAACCAAAATTTTATAGACACATTTCCAAAAAGATAAATTTATTTTTGCTAAAAAAAATATTGGAATTCTGTACATTAAATTGTGTTTTCGTAGGAGATCCGCCCTTTTACGAGCCAACGGAATGCGCTTGATCGGACTAATGCTTCACGTTGGGGAAATTACATATCGGACCTGCAACCCTCACTCAGTCTCCCCGGAATTTAACACTTTTACAGTGGAAGTGAAGTTCATAAGATGCGGATGCGGACATCATGATTTTGGAGAAGATGAAAATATGAAGCAAATTGAAAACGCCACAGCCACAACAACTACTCCTACCGCCACTACTGCCACCACTGCCACACCAACCCCTTTACCATTATTGGCATCAGAACCAGAAGAGGAAGAGACTACACAGACAAGTGGCAGACCCAGACGAGTATCAGATCTAGACATTTCCTTATGGAGCAAATGCGCGCATGGCGCATACTCGGGGATGTCAACCTTTATGGGAATTTTGTACTTGTATGACATCACCCCAAAGGGAACAAAGATCTACTCCGTTGGCGTTCTGGCTTACTACTTTATGCTGACAACAACAGTCAAGTATTTTGTAGAAATGGGGCTCCGTCCACCAGTCATATATTCATCCAAGGCAGATTTTCCCGCTTGGAGCGCCTCCGGGATATTAACACTTGCTGCTATGGTGGTTCAAGTGATTTTGCTGTCAAAATACTGCCAAGACTCTCCTTCCTTCTTGCTTCATCAAAAAAAGAATAAAGAAGCGGCTAAAAAGGGTTACCGATAAAAAAATTTTACTCTAAATCTAAGAAAATATAATCAATAAAAAAACTTCTTATTTAAATGAGTTTAACTAATTTTTTCCTTAGCTTTGATCGAATTACGACCAACGAACCAAGTTGAACATGAATTGGAAATAATTGAAAAGAAGAAGGGTCAACGAGATCCTATAATTCGGGCCAGTCTTCTTATGTTCACTTACATAACATACCTCATGTACAACTATACTTACATGTTTCTCGGAATTTTGAATGCGTAAGTTTAAAAAAAATCTATATCAAACACCACCGCACCAACCACACCCACCCACGCATGTCCAATAAATCTCTTCTTTTTTTGCAGAGTGGCCATTGGCATCCCATTGATAATCTGTGTGAATATCTACTACATTGTCAACATCCTGTCATTCTCAATGTCCCTCATCTTCTTCAAGAACCTCTACCTGATTACAATTCGGAACGTCCTCATCTACTACTACGTTTGCCTTGGAACCCTCTACTTCATTAACGCTTCCCTGGTATCATCAAACGTTCACTATGGAACCGAGCTCTTCCAAAATAGGCAAACAGTTTCCGCATTTGTTGTCGCGTTGACCCTTCTGATGCACATTTTCTTCAGTTCTGGCATGGCAATCTTTACAATTGTCTTGGTCAATGAGTACTCATCTCCTAAAGCACGCTTATGGAATATCATGATCGGTGGTACGGTCGCAACTACTTTCAGTATCGGTGGAGCATTATTTTTCCTCAAAGGCATTCTCATCTTCTACTATTTCCAGCCAATGTCATGGTTGTATCTTGGATTGTTGATTTGGGTTGTTGGCAAGTGGGAAATGTCCAAGTTTGGACTTGCACCAAATGGCATTTGGGCAATGGATTGCTTCGTGGTTGATGATGATGATGAAGCTCCCATGAAAGATCCCAAGCCCGAGAAAGAGAACATGCCAAGGCCAGAATCAAAGGCGTAAGTCGTTTCCATTGGAAACAGGCGTATCCACACTTGGATACGGGAGACATGCAAAAAAAAATATATGAAGTAGTCGAAAATTTGTAGTGAAGAATTTAAATGATAAGATGAAATCAAGTTTCTTGATACAAAAAAATAACCTGAATTTATGCATAAATGTGCATTTGTAGTCGAAAAATGTAGCTGAAAATAAAAAAGTAGTCTGAAAATGTAGCTGAATTGTTAATCCAAAAAAAAATGATCACTTGCGACATTTCCATGGAACAAAAAGTATAATGCCCTGTTGATTGAAATGAGGAGGAGGAGTACAGTTGGTATTTATGCTTGCTTTAATTGTTAAACATTTAATTATTGTGTGAACTTTTATGTAATTTTAATGGAGGAAAATTACAACTTTTTGATGTATTCTGTGTACTTTAATAAAAATTCCAACTTTAAACAATTTTTTCTGGCTCAACTCCTCCCGGATTTTGATTTCCTTGTCGGAGACGCATGCCAAGTAGTCTCTGGCGTTCCATTTCTTCTTTGATGGCTCGCTTTAAGTTGATTTCTACCTGTTGGTTTCATATACATATTTGAAAAATCGCATATTTAAAATTTCTCGGCATAAACTTGTTTAAAAGAATATTATGATAAGTGACAACTTCTTACCATGTCTGCAAATTCTTTTGAATATCCTAAATCATTAACTATAGCAAGCTTAAGAGCTGCATATCTTTCTATAAGCTCTTCATTTTGAGCTTGATCTTGTTCCAAATTTGTATCCACTGGTTTTGCATTCACCTGAAACACAATCATATCATTTCAATAAGCGCATGAGCTCACAATGCAATGTCACAATGACGATTAGTTTCGTTAACTATATTCAAGTTACCTACCTGTGAATAATTGCTTCCTAATGTTGCAAAAATAACGATTACGGATATCATAGAGAAATTCATTTTTTAAGGAAAACTGTTTTTAATTTTTAATACAATTTACGCGTCGTTTGAGAAACAAATCTTAATTTTGTGGTTACTTCTATGTGTAGATTCTTGGCCTATTATGGTGAGTGGATTAAACAGAGTAAAAACAAAGTTAAGTCCAGCCACAAATTGATTAAAAATGTGTTGGATTCAGGTAACATTGCACTGGAAATATTCAATGCATATGCTTATGGTTATGAACTTAGCTGACCAATTTGTGGGTTCATGGCCACAACGCTGCATTAATAATCGATAATTACATCACACCAGATTTTTTTGGGTGCATGAATAAATACAAGAAGAGGAGAGTCCAGACTCCAGAACTTTTTATAAAACATAATATTAGAAATGATTTTGTGCTACACCTTTGTTGTTTGTACTAAGCATTAAATAATTATACTGTACAAGAGAAAAACAAATACAAAGATAGATATAATTATAATTTCATGTTTATTTATAAGCAGGAAAGTGACGGGAAAATGAAATAAATGTTTTTCTTAAGGTAGTTTGATTTGATCATATGAGCCTCAATCTATCCTTGTTTTTGAGGAAGTTGTGAGGAGAGAGGAAAAATAAAATTATTTCCACATTTTGACAAGATAATTGCATGTATTGATCTGTGAGACAGCGAGCAGGGATCATTTTAGACAATTACTCCTTGACCCATCTGCTTCATATTCTCTCTTTTTCACAAGAAATGCATGGCTCGTATAATTATAAAAACAGTCAAGGAAAGATTGAAAAAATAACAACCTTAAGAATGAAAATATTTTTTTTCTCACATAAATGGACACAGTATTACAATAACTAAGAAACGCTTGTGAACAATGAAGTTTAACATTTGCAGAGATTTAAAAACGGATTTCTCAATGAAAGTCAATAGAACACTGACAAAATAATGAACGTTCATCTCATCGAAAAAAAATAAGCACCTTTAATGGAATAATCCGAACGCAAATAGTGGCCGGACGATGAAAGATTAGTCACCTATAAAAATGTACCTACACGTGTAAATTTTTTCAGTTTTTTTCATCCGTTCTTTCTTCTCTTATCCAAGACTGGATTGCATACAAATCACTAAAATGACAAATTATTTTATAAAACGCCTTTTATTATCGCTAAAACATGTTGATACATAATACATAATATATACCCTTTAGAATGTCATTGCCATTTTGCTTAAAGCTTACTGGATTAACACAGCATACATTGTGTAAGCTCAAAGTAGCTTTTAATCGGTAGTCACATCTTTGAAGCTGTATTTTACTAGCCTGCAAACCATACAATGAAAAAATCTTATTGCATCAGAAAGGAATCAAAACGAGAATTTGCAGAGTTATTCCTACCTAAGCCCTAAGTAGATTAGCAGGGAATATTATATCAATTTAAAACTTGCTCACTGCCTGTCAATAAGAACCAAGTGTTAAAATAACGTACCCATCAAACTATCTAGGCATTGAATGAAATATCTGCGCATTTATTTCTAGCTAAGTATAAAAGTTTAACATTATCTGCTTCTAGAGTGTAGGGTAATAAAAAAACTAGTTTTCCACATAAAAATGAAATAATGAGGGTAATAAAATTGCGTTGAGAAAGGTCAGTAACTAGAAAAAATCCGATTACCATTATTACAAGCTTACTTACTTAAGCTAAGCTAATATTGGTCTACTTATCCAAATCGGATCGGAATACTTAAGTTATCCAATGTATATTTTAACTTACCTTTAAAATAATCTTGAAGAAAACCAAGCGTAATTAGTTTCTTAAAGCAGCATTGAATTCATCATGTTCACTTCCATAAAACCAGCTTTTCCAACTAACTTCAAAGATGGCGGAGGAGTAACCATTTCGAAAATTAATGAGCTACGTAATATTTTTTGTTATACAATGTGTGGGGGCAAAATGGAACTAAAATTTTCTCACGGAAAGTAGATGTTTAAAAAAATATTCGCGACTTTATGTTAATATGGTTTGAGAGAGAGTACGTGTCGCCAATTTCAGATTAGCTTCATATTCATAACTTCAATCTCACCTGTCGTGGAATTTTTTTGAATGCCTATATTTTATTTATAATTTTTAGCCCAGCGCTTAGTATGTCGTAACGTAAACATACTTCAATGGTTTTTCAAAAGCTGTTTTAGAACTAGTAGACTGTATAATATGAACTTGTGACGCCATGGTATCAGAGATGTACGTGCAAATCTGCTCGATGCGATGTAATCTTTTGTAATATTGTAAACAAGAAATCAATTTTGTGTTCAAATAAAATCATGTCCTATGCCTACATCTACAATTGTTATGTCTTCTATACCTATAATTTGTATGTCCTTTTTGTCCGGTTCCTTTCGCTGGCCAATTTGCTCATTAAAATGTAGTCACATGATATTTATCTACTTCTCTTGACGTAAAACGCCTAGGTATAGCTAGTTCCTTCTTTGACCTTGACTTTGACTCCACATATGAATGACTTTTATTGGAATCTCTAAAATTGCCAACTCGACTATTTTAAAACTTGCAATTATCGTTAAATCTTATAAGTTGCTAACTTGACTTTACCATGTCAATGTCATGTTGTAAAATGGTAACTTTTAATCACTAAAATCATAAACTCTAACGAAACAAGTTCAATTTTTTTCCAGCTGCAGTGTGCAGCTATCGTGAAAAATGATAATTTTGACGAATGGATGAAATGAAATTTT
This sequence comes from Entomobrya nivalis, assembly GCA_034695485.1. Taxonomy (NCBI): domain Eukaryota; kingdom Metazoa; phylum Arthropoda; class Collembola; order Entomobryomorpha; family Entomobryidae; genus Entomobrya; species Entomobrya nivalis. The sequence goes on from JAQFZH010000850.1 coordinate 25,424, forward strand.
TCTTGATGAAAAATTGCAGCAGATATTCTCACCAATTGTTTAATTATTTTACGTGAGAATGGCTTCAACTATGAACCGCAATGTCAATTTTATATTATAACTTTGTGAAAGGTATAAATTGCTTTGGATAACGTTTGAAAAAAGTGGAGAATGTTGAGACGATGATGATAAGCCTCACTTGCAAAAATTGCAATTTGATGGAATGATGATAGAATATGTCATTAAAGAACTTGAATGCTTCACGGTTCACAAAATTCACAAAATCCTGCTAAAATGGACGCCTCTACCTGAGCCAGTCGAGGAGACTGCTCTAAACCAGTTTCCTAAGTTATTCCGGCGCAGTAAAATGTGAAGCCAGCTACTATATCTACTTATATATGCGAATAGTTCAAAAAAGGAATTTTAAAATAAAACTAGCTTCTTATCTCAATTCGGATATCTTGGCATTACAACATCAGCATGCCAGGTAGAGATCATTGGGTATATAAAGCAACGTGAATATCATCAGTCGAAATAATCTCTCGCTAGAAAGCATATCCCAATTTTTGTAGTTTCTCTAGTCGACCGACTCCTAATAAAAACCAAAGACATCATGGTCAGCACCACAGCCATGTTCAGAAATGGAACAGGTAAAAATTCTTAATCTCAATAAAACGAGTTTAAATTATCTAAAAAATATTTTTTGACTAACTTTATTTTATAAAACTTTTATTATAATTTATAGAGTTCCTTCTGGTTACCGTAGTAGCATTGATCTTCATCTCAACCTGCAGTGCAAAACAACGTAAGTGAAAAAACAGTGAAACTATTCATTTAATTTTTAAAAAATGCACTGCGAAGTTATAACATTTTTTAATTAACTTTTTTGTTGCATTTTTTTTGTGTAAAACAGAAATTCGCCTTCAAAGTGGATTAGACTGCACAATGCCTGGTTACTATAGAGATGTTCAAAACTGCAAGAAATTTTACTACTGTCCCTACCCCGCACCCCAAGGATCCGATTTAACTGAGGATGATAAGCAAGCGTTACATGAGTTTACTGTGAGAGGCTTGGAATGCCCCGAGGAAGCATTTTTTGACGAGTCAGTTTCCCAATGCGAGAGATTTACAATGGCCAAGTATATTCCTGTGGAGTGCAAGGAATCTTATTCCGGCTTACGCCAATCTTTTAAGTATCATGACGAATTGAAAAATGGACTAGTACAAGAAATGTCAAGTAATAATCATTAGTACTTTATTTTGTTCTCTCAACATTAGAGGTTGCAGTTTGAGGCTTCATGAAGCATTCTCATGAGCAACGTGAATTCGAGAAATTATTGAAGCTGCTCATG
>JAQFZH010000851.1:0-26754 GCA_034695485.1 Entomobrya nivalis
TTTACAAATTGAGCCTCAGAATCTTTGTTTTACACAAAAATAAATTCAGAATCGTGTTCTACGATAAAAGTTACCCTGGAAAACCTATTTTTCGACATCGGACTTGAGCGGCATTTTTTTTAGTTCCCGTGTAAGATCCTGTCAGATTCGTTTGACTTTAAATAGGCGCGTGGAAAATTCTCATAAGGATTGATAACATTTCTAGGAACTGTGATTGTAGTGCTATTTTAAAACTCTGTCTTCCACGGGACTTTTTGATACTGATTTAAAAATGATGAGGGCGTAATAAAAATGTTATCTTCAAATTTGTTGGATAGTAAAAGTAATTTTTACTGGTAATGATAGAAAATTAATTAATAAGCCCTCACCAATAAAACGTTACAATTGTTCTAGTGGTGGAGGCAAGCGTAACGAACACGACGATATTCACCCATTCTAGCTCCTACCCCCCACGCGCGTTCATAAAGAATACAAATTTTCTACAATTTTACATCTCTTAAGAATTATTACTTAGCTGTGTGTCTGTCGTAATCCCATTGAGCTGCCCTGTTTACAATGTATCTGCTGGGTTTATGTGGACGGCATACATATTTCAAAATTCAGGTCAGATTTGAACTTTGACCTTTTATTACCCCAGTAAGATACCCCAAATCATACAAATGATGGGTCAGCACGCTGAAACTCCGAACATGGGGGTGACTTTAGATGCTGAACTTGAATCTGAGGTAAGATTTAAGTTTTGACCTTTCCTACCCCAGTTAAAACCCCAAAACGTACTAGATCTGCTCGGGCTCTGGGACTGGGACGGGCCAGATCAACTAGTATATAACAAGCAAAGATAAAAAAACAACAACAAACCACTAATAATGCTGCATGCCAATCATTCATTTTGCATTGGCTGGAAAAACGAAAACCCTATACAATTTGAAAACAAAACCTCTCATGTGTACCCAATTTCAACCTTTAAAAGATTAGTCCTTAATTTACCCGGAATGTATAATGGGGATAAAAAATGGAGAATATCTAAACAATATCCCGACTTTAAAGCCTTCAGCCTATTTTTGGAAATTTCTACAGGCAAATAAATTCCGTCAAAATCAAAAATGAATTCATCCTTTATATCGCTGTGTTTGTCCGTCTCTGACAAATCCCAGGAAATCTTTTTTTAGAATTTCTGGGTTTATTATAAAAACTTTGCGCTGGGTTAATAATGTATACTTATCATTGTGAGGATAAAAATTAGGATCCTTAAACAAGTGACTTTCATGTAAGCTATTGAAACTAAGTTGAATCGTACTGTTAAACAGTTGAAGCGAAATAAGTCTATTATATCAGAATCAAATACTCCAGTTTTTATACCTTTTGTAATGGTCCACTCAGAAAGACTTCGTCTGCTACAATGTCCATTGTGTGGACAAGGGATGCTAATTGGCGCGCCTACTTCTCCGTCAAATACCGCGGTCAGGTCATTCTGTAACACAAACTTGTCTAATTCATGAAAAAATGTATTAATGGCACTTTTAGGGGCAGAAACTTGGCATTTTTTTTCTTTTAAATTTAATCGATTTAGATAAACTTAAAATATCAACAAAAAAAACTTAAAATATTTTTGCATAATAATGATATAATAAAGTATTAACTGATTTTTTGTCGTTTGTCACTTTATTTTGAGTAACTTCCTTTTGCTCGAGCAAACGAGGCGTGGGGGTAATGTTTGCACTTTACATAATAATACCTTGCAGCAGTACTATTATGTCTGCATAAATTATACTGAAAGGATACTGGAAAGTATCTTTTCAGAATCAACATTGTTCCTCGCATGATATTTTCTTAAAACAAAAAATCCATTCTCTAACAAGTGCATATGCATATATATGACATTACTAGAACAAAAGGACGTTGTTCCTTTCTTCCTGCAAACTTCACGTTGATGATTCTCATCATCACAAAAGCAACAGCTTTTTACTTTGTTGCTGTGCTGTCGCATGCATGCAAACAAAATACAGAGAGACATACAGCAGTCTCTCTGTATATCATCATCATACAATCCGTAAATGGGAGTAACTTGTTTACTCCATATAATTAACGAAGAGTAATTAAAGCACAAAGTTTAGTAATTTAATTGTAGATTTGCTTTACTGGCCTCGTCCCACATGAGAAACCCCATGACAAGATGAGACTTTCCTTGGAAAAGGTTCACTTACTGAATGAATGGAAGTACTGCTGAGTGGCCAATCAGGGAATGCTGTAGGATGATGCCAATTCAAGCAAATCTCTCGTCTCTAATTTAATGTTGTTAATATAATGTTTAAAAAAGTGAAATGTTGGTTTAAATACGAACAGAAAACGTATTGTCGCGTTGCGTTGTTCACTCACATTGCTTTTGGTTCAGACATGACTCAATTCACCCCACAATTACAGTATCACAATTCTCCATTCTCTGTCTATTAATTAATTTACTGAGTAATCAAGTGCAATTGATTATCGTTGGATGGTCGTCGCATGGACACTAATTTGAGGATCATCATCGACTTCCCACCAAGATAAGCTAAGTTCAAATAGACTAACAATATCAAACTCATTTCTTCGTTTATGGCGACAATGCATGTTACATTACACATAATATGTGATAAGAGTGTTTAAATTGTGGTTGAAGATTGGACGAAGGCGGTCGGAGTTGGAAAAGATTTTATGAAGCCCGATTGAGCATGACTCGCTCCACAAATTAACTCTTTCGAAATTAATTATAGAAACTCTGAAGAGTTCACTGATTTGAAGAACATCTGATTGAAAAATGTATTCTAAGGAGTAAATAAATACTATGATAATAAATTTTATTACGACCAAAGCTGCAAAATAAAATGGGACACAAGTACCTTAATCCTGTTAATATCTACCTATGTAATACCGCAAATATAGCCAAAAAAACATTACGTTGTAAGTTTAACTGTGTTTGATACAGTATGGTTGTAAAAACAAGGACATACCTACATACCAATGAAAAAGGGAACGGTACGATACTTTATGTGTATCTTATGTTTTGGACAAAATAAGCCAGAGCCAACCAAACAAAGGGAGTTTTTGATATTATTACATAACAGCGCATGAAGCACCCAATTTGGTTTATTACGTAAAAGTAGTATAAATAACAGTTTAACATTAGTCTAAGATACCAGTCGTCTCCCAAGCTACTACGAACAAGGATTCTTCAGACGCAAGGAACAATTACGCAAGCTGGAACCCTTCCCTGAAGGGAAGCAGTCAGTTTAACAAGGGACTTATATGCAATAGAGTAATGATCATATGTTTAAAATACTTATTCTGGGGTGTCTTCCACACTTTGCTTGGACATCACCAGAATTGGATATTCACGTGACTTCGGAATCGAGATCAAGCCAATAAAAGGAGCAATTTTATACTCCTCTACGATCCCTTTGATATATCGCTGCTGAAGCCCCACTTAACGTTGAAAGGATTTGCAATTATGATTTTGAGAAGCATCAACTAAAACCTCACCTTGACGAAGAACCTTTAGAACAATAACGGCACATGTGAGTTACATTGTTCAGTTTGTAAAACGATTACAAACAATTATTTCGAAAAGGAAGGCTCCTTTATTAAATTGGGACGGGTGGTCAGCCAAGTCACCCGACAGACCAAGGAGGGTTTCCTATTACTCCAGAGAGAAATGCGAAATATATCTGCGGCGTATGATCACTTACAAAAGAAATATGATGATACGGACTAGCACCAATATGGTTAGTGCTGACTCCATGCAATTACAACATGGAGTACTCTCATATCTAGGGTTAGAACGTGCCAGGGATACGAGCCTCGAAAAGAAGATCCCAGTATTGGTACTAAGTCCATCGGATTTAGCTCGTGACCTGCGCGTTTGCAAAAATAACTAGATAGCAAGCGTTTCAAAATGAGTATAGCCGATTACGAGCTGGACTTGTACTATAAGACGGAGGTGGCTGACTGCGTGTGGAAGCAGCGAGACGGTGTCTTAAGGGTCCAAGTACCCATGGTGTCAGCCTCTAGCAACTGGCAATTATTCAGCGTACAGTCCATTCCATACGCATATATGAATAGGAAGTGCTATATAAATACTCCGACCACGTATGTAGCCATCCGTAACCAGGAAATACTACCGTATGAAGCTCACGATTCCAGAACGTGCATGAATGGTGAAACTTTCCTTTGCCAACTACCATGATACGGCAATAAGAATTCAAAATGGAACATGTGCATCAAGCAACTGATTAAAGGTGCGACCATTGAAAGCATCCAAAAATTATGTCCGATTGAATGTCACCCTGAAACGGAACCGGAGGTACAATTATAAAGTTCTCGCCAATACATACTTACACATGCCGGTACAAACAGATGTGTAGTACAATCCTGACCGAGTTATTCCATTAAACGGGCCGTCTATTGGAGCATTGGGGCTGCACCTGCCTTGTGACTGTACTATTCTTGTAGATTCAGAACGTAGGGAATTCGATTCCTTTCCATGTATCCTTTCTGGACTTAAGCAAGCTGTCAATAACCATACGTTGCCTGCAATTTTTGCAACAAAGTATAACCAAGTGAAGATTTCAGCATTGAAATCAATCCCGCTGCCTATTGAATCTAATTTGTTCAGTATCCTAGATCCTGAGATAGATCTCTATAACGCGGAGGAGCTGATCAAAGAGGTGGAGGAAGAACAGGACCAAATACAAGAACAGCTGCAATCACGCTTGGTGCACTAATCCCGTTTGCTCAAGGGAAACGGACGTACGAATACCGGACTCCTGAATGCAAGGTCCGGATCACATGTCGATACTTTTGTGGCTGTAACTCGCATGGATAGTGCTCTTCACCTTTCCCCACACTATTGCGTTTATGAAAAAATAATGGGACAAATATACCCTATGACGGGCTCTAAGCAAACGTATGAAGTATGAAGGAAGCAGACAACAATTCTTTCCAACGTATATTGATTAGATATTGACAAACACAAATAGACGAATGGAAGAAATTGAGGTCGGATTATGTGTGCAGGAATCTCGGGAAAATGCCAAACAGGAATTGGACGATAATATGGCTGCCGCCGCAGGTAAAAATACAAAGCCGTCAACATCACAAAAGTTTTCCCATGGTGAATACTTACATTCACAACACCTGCCAGCATTTAAAAAGTTAATACTTTGATTACTGCCACTAAACATTTTTCGAAATGATTCATGATTTAAAAAAATGTTTCAACCCATCCTCTAAAACTAAAAACATCACACTGAACATACGTTTTATATAAGCATACCTCAGTTAAAGGAACACAACACCACACAAAACAAACAACATAATTTTCCTTTTAATTTTTATGGTTATTTTTTGTCAATTAAAAAAATATATATTGCTTTATAAATAATTTGTCGTAAGAGTGAGCTGGAAATATTCAAAAAAAAATAGTTAATTAGAATTTGACGAATGCTACTCTTGTCCTTATATAAATAATTATTGTCAATCGAGTTACAAGTCAATAAATGTCAAAAGTGAATGCAAAATGTCACTGTCATAAACTTCGTTCTTTAATTTGCAAAAGCGTCGCTAATTAGTTGTTTATTTAAGTGCAAACACCAATAAATGAAATTATTTTTAAATGAGAACCGAGATTGGTGGCATAAAACATTTATTTTTCTCACGAGTACTTATTAATACACAACACCATCAATTATGATTAGCCATTTGAGTTGTACGCATTCCAAATATGAGTCAAGTCAAGTCGGGAAAACTTGCTAAACTGACAGCGACAGCAATAAATGTGCTAGCAACTTTGCTCTTTAATTCAGCATCCTTCCAGTCCCAATTTTTCTCAAAACCCATAAAAGAAAATTGGTGAGGGCAACCCTTTAAATAGCCATTTAGCCACCAGCCATCCTACATGCCACAAACCCACTAAAATAGATATCCACTAATTTAAAAAACTTATTAAATAAAATTTGGCAAGTGTTTTTCCGAGGAAGCAGATAAGCATGCCCGGCGACAAAATTCGGATACAATTCAAGTGGATATTTGAGGTGCTGTTGTTCAGATTGAAGTTTAGCAAGTTGGTAATCCGTGGGCTTATCCAAACAAACTACAACTTGTATCATTACGACAAGGCAAATAAGTCTTCGAAAGCTGTGGCGGGGAAGGGGGGATACAGAATTGTGGCCCATTTTTTAAAATCATAATCCTTTCACGTGTAAACAGCAGATAATGGTTGTTAATTGATGACCAAATTGAATGTTGATTTTAAGAATGTTTTAAGACTTTTCTCTCTTTTTGATTTGAAATCCTGTTTGTAGTGTCGTCAATAATAAACGTTGGTTGAATCACAAAAAGTGAATAAGTTGCATCTATTTAAATTGACCTTTAGTCTGATTCCTTCTTAAATTAAACTTTAAACAATAAATCTAATTACCAGATATTTTTATGAAGGTGAAAGTTGAACGTTTTCAAAAGAAGATGCTCGACTATTCAATAATTGTATTTCCTTTTCATAAGCAAAAGTAGTAAAGCGACAGCTTATTGATTCCTGTCAGGCTTTCGTCATTATCATTTGATTCATTTCATTGACGCCAAAAATGAAACAAAATATTGCGTGGCTTACTCCGTTCCACAATTTCATTTTAATTTGCAATTAGTTTGATGTTTTTGTAAGAGTGAAAAATAGGGAAGGGAAGTGAGAGGAGCGGTTCATATGTGGCCGACGTGCAAACGAGAGAAGCTCCTCCCTACAAGTCGTTTGAACTAGACAAACTAAATAGCGTAGTCAACTGGATGACTGGATGATTAAATATCCAATCCCAGTTTCGATTCACTCGAACTTCAAAATAAGGTGGTGATTTTGGAGTGGACTTTAACGAATCATTAGTTCACTTGTCTCAAATCTCGCATCTTCCCAAGCTGTTATCAATTATCTGGACATCAGAAGAGCTGAAGCTGAAGTGAGATTTGGGTATTATTCTCTTTCTCACGCCGCAAGTTAGAGAGGATCGACATTTTGGGGAAAGGTGTGCTCATTTAGTGCACCGGCCAAAGCTAACGATCATTATTTTTTGAATGTCAAGTATGCGAGCGTCTCGTAACGATGAGCTACATTGCAAATAGACCATGATGGCAGAAAGGGGGGAGGTAGCGGTTATCATAATGATTATGTGGACGTGATGGAACACCCAACTTACTACTCAACTTACAACAACAGCTTATCAGCGTTATTTTGGAGAGTATTCAAGTGGACCTGTAAGACAAGTGAGCAAAGTTGGATTGGTTAGCTTTTCAAGTGCTAAGCCTCGTCCCCCCTGGCAAACCCAATCACAATATGAGATTTCCCTTGGAAAATGTGCACTTGCTGAGTGGCCAAGTAGGGAATGCGTTCGGAGGATGACAATTCTACCAAGTCAGTCATGTGTAATTCAGTTCAACTTGTTCTGTCCTGCACTGTCCTATATTACGCAGCCCTCTTCATTTTCCAATTTAAAAATGAAATGTTGCTTTAAAAATGAACAGAAAACTTGTTGTCTCACACTGACATGTCGTGTTGTAATTACAGATCAACAAACACGAAAAAAATGTAGCGTATTTGAGGAGACTTGAGAATTGCACGTGGCCGTTCACAGCCAAAAAACTACTACAAAAAATCCGATCAAATTTGCTGTATGTTCGACCCCTGTAAACTATGTAAACCTAAGATACCTAAGTTTAATTTTAAACGTAAGAAACAAGACCCGGCACCGACGGATATCCCTTTACTCGAAGTTAATGTAACCAATGCTCAAATTTCCCAATACCAAATTTGTAAATGTATCGATCCCAATTTCCCCCTCCACGTTCCAGAACAACATCAAGAACCTTCATCATCAGCACCACTTCTAACACCAGCAGAAACAGAAATTCTTCCATTTCCTTTTCCATCTCATTCTCCATATTCTCCAAATCCTTATCCATACAAAGCATTATTAGAAATAAAACGTATTATGTAATGTTATTACAGGTTGCTGTTAACAATCCAGTTCTTGAATCTCCAACCACAAGTGACCATTTCTTGCATGGAAGTTTACAAAAAACAAAGCAACAAAAGAATCGAATTCGTAATGACACAAAAAGGCAACGACTAAAGTTAAGGAAACAACAAGCTAAGCGTACACAATATTGTCCTGATTGTTATCAAATTAATACACAAGGATATTATGTTCGGATTAAGCTTTTAGGATATTAGTGTTCGGAAAATAATATACTAAAAGTAATAAAACCAAAAATTGTAATTTAGCGGCATAGAGAGCAGTTGACACGTAAACATTTTACTAGTATTATCCCTTCAGCTGAAACTGGGAAGATTGTATGTGAAATTCCCTAACCAGGTAAAACGGTTTATGAAAATTATTGAATTTTGAGAGCTCAAAAGAAAGCTCACACTGGTTTTGATTGATGGTTGGTATAATGGATCAACCTGTCAATTGGTTCATTGATTAATCGAAGTAAACTTCAATTTAGGCCAACCGGGAGATATGTGATGTTGTGTTTATATATATATATATATATAATATACCTTCTGGTTTTGAAGTAAAAAATGTTATTATGCGTAGGTGCATTGGGAAAAATCTAAAAGTGTTTTTTAAAGAAGAAGGATGATTCCTGAAATAAGGGACTATGTAAAGACGACGTTGGTTACATATGTATGTATGTTGGAAAATGAACAGAGTTTGTAAATGGGTGGTTCGTTAAGGAAAAATGAGGTAACTTTCAAGGTTGAATATGACCACGAGATCAGCACTGTTTTTTGAGTCTGGTCAAGTTTTTGAGCGGGTAAATTGAGGATCATTTCTTTTTAGGAAGGAGTCATCACTTTCCATATACTTTTAGTTAGTAATAAGAAGAAACGTTGAATAAGTTATATTGGGATATGGATTCTAGCGGAGACTTCGGAAGATGCGATGCGGAATTTCCTGGACTTCGGGAGTATAAAAAGGGGACTTGGCTTCGAAACGAGGATCACTAGACTTTCAGTTGTTTGGATAAACGAAAAACCAAGAGTTTTGGTTGATGTTCTTTGGGAATTTCAAATGTTAGATTATATTCTTTCTGTAAAAGTTTTTGTTCTACTGCTTACCAAATGATGTTGGAGGTTTGGAGTTTATGAATTGTGAATATATCATCTTGTGGAGCAATTCGTTCGTAAATTTTTAATAGTGGTTAGTTTTAAGCTTGAAGTTTTAAGTGAAATTAGGTATGTTTTGATTCTACTGTAATACGATATTATTATCAATAATGATAAGAAGAAAAATTCTTGCTGCGAGAAAATATATAAAAAAATCTATAAAATGAAAGTACCAATCTTTTGTATGTATTTATAACCCCAACAGTATTTTGTTTATTTTCTTAACCTTAAAGTTTGCCAAATTGAAGCGACCTTACTCAAGTTAGGGTAAGGAGGTAACACATCTTTTTCCTAATTTTTTACTTTGCTTGTAGAACTTAATCAGTTTACGGAGTTTAATGCAAAAGATAAGAATGATGTATTAACTAACCTTTTATTCCAATTTTATACTACAGGATTTATCGAAGATTTGGGTGAAGGCCCGACTCCAGTAGGAAATGCCTTCGTGCAAGGATTAAGGTAGCAAGACCATTTCCCAAAACAGCTATCCAAAATAATCTAATTCAACAAAAAATGTCTTTGATCAGAACCCTAGAATTCTAATATTTTCGATTTTGTAAAAATGTCTAGGATGATTTTTTAAAACGTCCAATTATTAAAATAAGGCTATATAAATCGACTTGGTTATAGAATGCTTTGCTTTATTTCCTTTACGTATTCAACAGACATACTACACATGGATACATATAACATGCATGAATGCCTTCTTGGTTAAAACTATTCCCTTTTTCAAATGGGGAATCTTAGAATTATCACAGACGATAATTTGCGCTTTTGCTTATATCTTAAGGTACATTTTTGTATCATATACAGTGAATAACAACTCTACATAGTATCATTGTCGTTTACACTTTTACTTGTTAGTCAAATGGTATTTTTGTATTACATTTTTGTCATGGACTAATTACTTCATTTTATTAGCTTGTTTTGCTCAGCGAGCAGCAATCGCTCATTCATCTCATTCATAACATCTTAATGAATAGTAATAATATTATGGTTAAGTTTTAATGTTAACCGGAAACGGGTTATTGATGCATATAAAATGATGATGATGATAATGATGCAAAAATGAAAAGACAAGTGCATGTATGTACTTCAGTCTTTTTTTATTGAACAAAAAAAAGTATAGGCGATGCAAACCTATACTTTATGAAGTGCGTATTCTTAACGCAAATGCATGCCCATAAATATAATTAGTGTTAAGTTAGGTTAGTTAATTATTAAGTAGGTTAAGTTAATATTTAGTTTGGGGGTTGTGGATGGAGGTACCAAGGCCTGTTATGCCCATACAGGCTCATCTTTGGCCGAGGCCTGGGGCGGAAGAAGTACCTCGAGCGTACTAATAAATAATGTTAGCACATTGCTTTAATTAAAATTAGTAATTAAATATAATTAAAGCAATGTACTATATTTTGATGTAGAGGGAGTTTAGACCAAAGAGAAATTACTATTATTTTCTCTTTGGCCATTTCGAGAGTGAAAAGTTAAACTATTTGGGTCTTCAATATTAAAAAACCCCACTAGTTTAACTGCTGAATCTTCGAGATCTTTCATGCAGCCAATTGCATGTTCAAAAAACTTAACTCTATCATCACCACCATAGCTGCCACTGCTGTTGCTGCTTTTTCCGTCTTAGTTCTGCGGTGTGAGTGGTGGTTGTTCTTGTTGCTGCTGCTGCTGCATGGAGTCCTCCAAATCCAAAAAGGCTGGACTTCCATGGGGGTTAAGAGTTGGAGATTGGAGTGTTGTGGGTTCAGTTGGGGGTTGGGGGGTATTTGAACGGACACAACTTGGGGCAAATGCAGATATATATCTGTATACAGATTGGAAAAGGGAAGTTGTTGGTGTGGTGGGTAGGGGTGGCGGTGGGGGGGTTGCAGATCTTGAGCGGGATGGGGTAAAAACAGATCTGAAATTGAATGGGGACCTGGAGGTGGATCTGGAGGTGGAGCTGGAACTCGGAGTGGTAGATGTGGAGGTGGGGGTGGTTGTTGCTGATGAAGATGATGATGGCCTATCTTGTGGTGGTGACCTGCTCTGGCGACAAACGCTAAAACATTGGCGAATATTGATTTCGGGCATCCCCCCTGGGCCATCCCCAGCCCCTATGGGTGTACTTACAGAGTACTGGAATGGCAAACAAGCACATAACCACAAATATAAGTGTAAATGAATGTGACGTATGTGCTTGCTCTTCTGAAAAAACAAAAATAATTAGATTTAGGTTAGAGTTAATTAAATCAATTAAACATTAAAAACAAATTATAAATTAAAAACGTTGAGTTAAGGGTGTGGGATCTCGATTTGTAGACGTGAAGGTGAGGGTGTGCGTCCGAGGTGTGTCAGTGGGTGCGTGAGTGTTGAAAGTCGTAGAAGTAGTTACTGGTTTGGTTGATTCAAGTGTGAGGGTGGCGGTAAAAGTCTGTTGATTTGATCTAGATGTTGAACTGGCTGAATTGGTGGTATGATCCGTTTGTGCAGATGGGCGCGTAGTCGTTGACGACTGCTGGGACGGTTCAGGTTGAACTTTTATTGCATCAAGTGAAGAGTTGGTTGAAATGGGTACATCCATTGGTAATTGGTAACTAATGGCATGTCGGTAATGGTGGATGCAGCCGCGGTGACTTTAATAAAAAATGTATTTTTCCAGTTTATGCTAGTTTTGTATTAATGCTATTAAACTGCTAATATAATTAATTACCTTGTTGGATTGATGAAATTAATGCAGTGACGCACGACTTTTCCGAAGGTCATAGCTTCAGGATGAGTTTCTAGTGTATTTTTTATCTTATCCATATGGAAACGACGACTTTATTTTACTTTCTGAGGCTGTTGATACAATTTATGATGACATTCTAAAGCTTTGTAATGTTTATGTATCTCTTTTTTGAATCGTAAACTAAAAGTTGCGTTTTACTTACAATTAAAAGAAAACAAATCTGGAATAATATTGAACCGGCACTTCAATTCGGTGTATATGAAAACATACGTCCCAAGTTTTATTGAACCAAATCTTGAATTCTTAATTAATTATGGAATATCAACAATTAATCTTTTTAGATCTGCAAAAAGTGGGTACAAAGTTTTAAAAGTTTTGAAATTTGTGGTATCATTTAGCGCATCCAAACCTGGGGTGGCAGATAGCTACTTGCCACTGCCACAGGCACTGAAGTCAAAACGGAGTTAAATAAACCCAATCACCTTGAACGAAAACAAATGTTTCTTGCGTTGCATCATTGCCAAATTATTTTTGCATGAATTTAGACTTCGTAGCCTCCCTGATATGACATATGACCAACTTAACAATGAGCAGAAAAACGATTGCGAAAGCGGCTGAATAAACCGGATACGTACACAGATATACTGGAAACAATAGAAAGAAATAAACTGCTCCCCCGCTTTGCAGAACTGTAAGTATTGAAAACTGTTTTAATTAGCCACTTATCATTATAGCAAATATTTTACGCATTATCACAAAAACTTTGATAAGGATCTGATTCCGGATCTCCGACAGGATCAAGTTGCGAAAGTTGTGACTGAAGATTCGCATAATATTTATTTAGAAGATGTGGAAACATTTATTTCCAAAAAAGGAAAAAGTTCGAAAAAGAGCATGTGAACATTGCTTTCCAAACTTATATGTCTATTTCTATCAAAAAGCTCAAAAAAAGGTACGACAATTGTGTTGAATTTCACCAGCATACTGATTGGTGCTGTGGTTGCTATGATTATTACTTGGAAGCACTGGTGCAGTTTTTCAAAGACAATAACCACGAAGACCAAAAATTCTCGCGTAAACGCGTTATTGTTCCGGCCGGACATTCTTAAATGGAGAGGGAAATATTTGCAACAATTAAAAAAGAACAAAGAGAGTCCAAACCCGTTAAAAGTAATTAACTTGGACGGTGAGTAATTCGTTGTAGAATATTGAGTAGCATAAGTATCTTTTTAGAAACCTGGATTGATCCCCACGGCTGAACAGGCAAGGCATGGGTTCCAAAAATTGTACAAACTATCGAGAAAGGGCAAAATACTCCTAAAAAACTAATGAAGTTTCCCTGGGTCCACGGAGAAAAGTTCTTAATGCGGGTTCGCTAACTTCCACTACACAGTTTATTTAAATATATTGTTGCAATTACAATTTAAATTCTGAATTTAAGGTGGCAACGACAGAATGTTTCAGCCAGCAATGGACGTGTTTCCTGTACAAAAGGGCAAGGATAAGGAAGATTATCACGACAGTGGGGACTCGAAGTACTACATAAGCTGGTTCGAAAAACTCCTAAATGAACTTGGCAATGACAAGACAGGAGACAAATACTCCTAAATAATCTTAAAGTACCGATTTCCGAATTCCGATTTTGCTAAAGTAAAATTAAATTCTGATATTTTTTATAAGAATGTTCTAGCATTCAATTCTTGCACGACCGTGCGTATACGAAATTGTGACAACGCCCCAGAATTCGTAGATGATCTTAAAAAAGGAAAAGCGGACAATTGTATGGTAAGCGTACACTGGAAAAAAGTATTCGTGTCACATCTTAAAAAAATGTCATGAAAATGTCAACTGACAAATTTGACGAGACAAAACCTACCATCAGCTCTCTACCGATGAAATTGTTTGCTTTTTTGTGAAAAGTCTTTTCCAAACAAAGACCTTCTCCAAACATACGTGAACTTTGTTCACAAACGAGAGAAAACATTCAAGCGTAATGAAGCATCTTTCCAAACGTAAGAGTCCCTAAATAATGTATTATATGTAGATTAATTTAAAAGGAAAAATCTATATTATTTTATTTTATTTCTTTTGTAGGTCGTTTACCCGAAACTCCGAATGAGACACCGAATGGAGAAACATGTAAACCGTGTCAATAAGTTCACCTGTGGACATCATATCAACGAGAAAGCCGCGTGTAATGAAAGATTTCGAACAAAGTTTCAATTATCGGATCATGTGAAGACAAGCCATGCAAAGTTTTACGAAATCGGTAAAATTCGAAATAATTCAATCAGACGTTCCACAATGAGATGAGACAATAATAAGTTGTATATATGTATGTGACAATGATGAGTAATATTATGCAGTAAAAGTGTAGACAATCTTTGGTTGAATTTATATTTTATTAACTATTTAAACTTTACAATCACATATATTATGTCGCAGTTAAACAGTGGGGATCAGCGTGTATTCACTTCAATATCTTGACTCTGTACTCATACTTGGTTTGTACAACTGCCACATGAAAGCACACTCTTACTCAAGCTACATGTTTTCAAGTCAACGAGAGAAATGATACGAGCGTTACACGCAATAGTTGTGGATGAAACGTACCTGTTGGGAGGCGATGCGACTTTGGAGTGTTACTAAAAAGAATAAATTATATGCGAGGGAATACAGACAGCGGTAATGGTTTGAAAATACTAGCGTACAGACTACAAATCCGAGCGGTCTATAAACGTAAAGCAGTGTATTCCAAGGCATTTTAGAGCGATTATTATCCCAAGAAACTATAGCCGACGATATCCTTGAAGACCAGAACAAAGACAGGATAAGCACCTTTCTCCAGAACAAAACAGTTCATTCAAACATGATGTTCACTTGTTCGGAAGTAATGTACAATATCATAAATATGCTTATCGGATCGAAGTACAATATATGTTTTAAATTTTCAAATGAAACGCTGCTTAAGCAGCAGATGACTAGGTTAGGTAAAATGTAGAGTTAATAATAAATCATTTAAGAGAAAAGTAAAAATGAGCTCAAAAAATAATACACCTTCAGGGAATTACGATTCCATATTTTAAAGTCACTAAAAATGTGGCAATTACTATAAAAATTGCTAGTTGAGAGGAAATGCTAGTTAAATTGAATAGGTAAGTTGTAAGAATTTAAAGTAAATGATAAAAAACATTTTTAAGGTTATGAAATAGTTTTAGTGATTGCCGAAAATAAAATGTGTTAGAAACGTAATTGCAGAATGTAAAGTTTATGCTTCGGGAATACGCCATAGTTTGGCTCACAAATCTCATTCATTGAATCTCTGTGTCACGTTCACAATACTAAAACCAGTGACAGATAAATAAATACAGAAAATCTTACGCTAGACGTGACGTAGGGAAGAGTGATAACAGGCAAAATGAAATAGCAGATGATAAAACGGGCGAAAATCCTACACCAGGTGATTTGGGGAAACATAAGAATCGTCAAAAGGAAATACAGAAACTACGATCCTCCGCAAATTCAAGCAAAACCAGGTCGATTTGTTAGTCAGATTGGTTAAATCTTGTTTTCAGGCACGCAACTTATCAAATTAAAAAACTTACAATATTGTAATGTAAACAACTACTATTATTGTTACAGGCTCACTGCGAGGAAGCAAATCTAAGTCACAAGATTCTTCTCTTACCCAAGTTGAGCCATTGACATTAGGTGACCATTTAACTGGCGATAACTTGGTTCGTCCTACAGGTCTATCTCAATCTTAATCTCAATAAATATCTCAATTTGTTTTAACTGTTTTTGTGAGGATTAAAATTTGTTAATGCATTATTATTTTAGATGTTTCAACCACAATCCACCTTTGGAAGCGACAACGATTCTCTGCAGTGTGCACAACCCTCACAATGTTCAATGGCTATGCCTCGTAAAGCACTTGATAATGTTTTAAAATAGAAGTGTAGAACTACTTTTACAATAGTATTGTATGATATTCTATTGGGATTTGTTTGGGATTTAAAACTGAAATGTATGGATATTCGGCTTTATACAGTTTTCTTTGCTTTTGAGAAGTTCCTTTTTTGTCATGTCATGTAAATGTATTCATGTTGCTCAAAATCAAATTTTGGGCGGCGTATGAATTCAACGTGCACTACACTATCATACTTTCTGTTTCGTGTTCCCATCAAAAAATGTAGACTGATTTTGTTTAACATTTAAAACTGGTCAGTTTTATTGAAATCTAGATTCCATATCAACTCTGTGATCACTATGTTACATTTTTCTGCGTAATTAAGCCAGGTTCCTTCGTGTCCCAGTAATTTAATCATTCGTGTCCTTCATTGACCAACTTCGTCAATTGAATAAATCAATTGAACAACTTATAAAACTCAAAGCGATTTTTAGCTGATACTTCATTTCCATATACAGAACACAAAATTGAATGCAACAGCGCATTTCTTACTTGTGTTTGTACATTTATATACGCTTTTTCGATGACAATTCATCAGACAAGTGAGCAAACTGTCCTTTTTGTATATGATCTAACTCTATCTTTGATATCAAGTCGGATAGGACAAACCACGACAGCTACACAAATATATATTTAAGCACAATTATCTTTTGATTAATGCAAGCTTGCCAAGCTAGCTTGCAAATGATGCGTCGATAAAACTTGTCTTATTGGTGTTTTGTCTGATGGGATTTTTTTGGGATGGTATGCATTGGCTCTTTCACTTTTCTTAAAACACGTAAAAGTCAAACAAACTTGTAAATTAATTATAAGTAAGGGTTTCTTTTTTAACTTTAATGTACTGGGAGTTTTCAAAATATTTTTGTGGCTTTCTCTGTTGGAGTGTCGTACGGCGTGCAACATATTCCTTGATTGCCAAGAGTGTATTAGAGAAAAATGCACTTTTTTATAACACAAAATAATGTGCACTACCGCGTGGAGAAAACCTTGGCTAATTTTAACATTCGACTGTCTGTGACTAAAGCCAAAAATTGCTGGATTTCGGACAAAATAGTTGAAAGTACGTAAGAAATTATTAATCCATCCATCGACTTTGTTTTGATGATTTCTAGTTTAAAAAAAATTAAATATTGTACTCTTTAGAATATATGTTCGAAGAGCGGAAGAAAAACTGACTTTACCTCAATCGTTCATCCAAACTAATATCAGCCGGACAACATGTAAGTATAATTTAGATGCAGTAAACTCGTATATTTTATTTTAGAATAAACAAATTTTTAGAATTTCTAAATTTTCAGGGAAGGAGAAATGAAACTGTTTTGGTTTCATATGTAGCAGCGTTATGCGAAATGGACAGACTTGCTGATAAATTTGGAATCGACAATTTTAGCAATTCAGACAAAATTTTCTTCCTTTCTAATCGTACAAGAGATTACAAATCCGTGTGTGCTGCCATTCAGTCCAGTCTTCGACGCTGCAAACCTGGACCAGCAAAGAAGTACCACACGTTTCGACGTGGTCTTTCCAATGGACCCAAGTCTGCTCCTTTTCCAAAATACAGTGGACTACATTTTTGCGATAAAGATGTATGCGATTTTAATCATAAATATCTTATTGAATTTGGACATTTTTCAATCAAATTTTAAAATATGAAATAATTTACAGGTGACAATAGAGATTTTATTGGATCGCATAGCTCGTTCTTCATGCAGAGTTGGTGTTCATTTTTACACGGCCTAATTTCTGATATTTTACATTGGACAACTTGTACAACAAATGAGGGCTGAAGAAATACACTCGCATATATCCCTAAAAAGGTTGGTTTAACTAGCCCATGTACTGTTTAAGCAGCCAGGGTCATCCTCATTGTCCATGTTCACATTTCCTTTTATCCCTTTTGCGGAAAATATGAAATTACATGTTCGATTAATTGTTTCGTCAAATCAAAGTGTACTCTGACGCCTCAAATAAATCTTTTACAAAGTCAATGACACATTCTTCGCAATCTTCTTAAAAAAAACAATTTAAAATTCATAATACGCTTCGAAAAAGTATTACGACTACCTTCAACGACGTCACAGGTTATGTCTTCCAGTCCCATGTTCATTTGTGCCCTCCAATTTGTCTCAACGAATGACTTGGGGTCTTCTTCCCTCGGTAAAAAGTTGATTTATATTTCACTTGTCGTTGTCATCATGTAGGTTGCTTGGTCCAATGTCTTCTGGTAGTTAATGGTGGAGGAATTCGTCTAGAGAAATAATTCTCCTTCGCGACGGAAACGGCGTTCTTCCTGGCAGGCCAAAATAATTACCGCTGCTCTTGTAAGTATTATATTGCAAAAGTCGTTAAACAAATCCGTCGAACTAAAATGTGGGAATTGCAGGTCAAAACGGGTTTTGTTGTCCTAATAAATCCTGTTAAACAGGTTGAGCACGAGTTGGGATTGTGATCAACTTTCAAACATGCAGCAGCGTGAGTGATTTGATTTTGTGGGGTTCTAATATCTTTTTCGTATGGTTTTTTGCTGTAATAATATATTTTTGGTTTCCTTTTTCCGTAGTTGATCGAGCTCTCGATCTCTTGGGCAAGAATTATTGCACAAAATATGTGTACATCATTCTGCTGAAATGAACGAAAAATGTCTTGAGACATAAATCATCAATCATAACATCATAAATCCATTTTAGCTAACATTCCTCCCTCATTGCAAAGCACCCTATTCATTTTGAGGCAAATCGATTCAACGGTACCGGAGTAGCGACTAATTAACGTTTACATGCATTTTCAATGGGCAAGATATTTTAATGTGCCGATCGATAGATTATTTCGTAGCTGAAAGCCAAGCTCAGCGGAGTATTGACTTTGACGCGTTTGTCTGTCTGTCCGTCGCCATGATAACTCAAAAACGTGTTGACCGATTTCGCTCAAATTTGGCTGCTGGGTCACTATGGTCACGGGCAAGAACGCTATTGATTTTTAGCCCACTAGGTCAAATCCCAAGGTCAAAGGTTCCAAATTATACATAGTGCACATCTTGAGAGCGCAATCGAAAGCTCTAGTCGAGTAGACCACGACTCATGTGTCAGTTTTGGTGACAGGGGCCTTCTGGGGTCAGAAATTAGGGTCAAAGGTTGCAATATCAAATACATGTCATGTGACATCAGTCGGTTTTAGGTATGCGTCTGCCTATACCTCATCATCATTGTCATTTTGTCGAAATCGTTCACTGGCGAAAAACTGATGATGAGTAACAGAATTTTTGTTTTTGTAAAATAATCAGCAAAAAATTTAGATTTTTTAAAAACAAAACTTCACCCTGCACTTTTCTTTCTATGTCATTTAAAAAAAATCTGAAATATTTTACTTATAAGGCGTAAATGCGCTACTGAACCTGTTGCTGTTTATCTTTCTCTTGTGGGGAAGGGTGGAAACTGTGTGGAAGTGTGTGTGTAAATGTTAGTGAAATATTAATCAGTACCAGCGCTCCTTTTTAATCAATAATTAATTAAGGTGCAATTAGTTAAAATGAGAAGTCGAGTAAAAAGTGAAAGGAGTGTGGTCTGTGAGAAAATATCATTTTAAAGGGTATCCAACTTTAAAAAAAATGCGAATTAAAAAAATAATGAATTTTAATTTAAGTTTTGTAACGGTTTTTAACGGTAATATTCACCCCATCATCAAGAATCAAAAGCGCGGTAGTATTTTTATTTAAAAAATCCATAGCGTTTCTCTTCAACATTTCAGTAGACTACATAGTTTTTGTTGTTGTTGGTGTGCTTGTCTTTCTTTTTTAGGAATCTTGTGTAAAGTGTTAACTAATAATTAATTGGCCGAATATTAATTCATTAATATTAATTTATTAAAGTTAAAATGAAGTTAAGTAATTTACTGGTTATTTTATTGGTTCCCCTATATTTACGTTTTTGACAGGTGTCATCCAACCAGCAAGACAATCCAACTACCTTGATTTGGACGAGAGATCAGCTGGGATTTTTGCCCTGTAATTTAGTCAACCAAATAAGTTAGTAAGTTACCTTAATAATTATAATGTTGTTAAATCTTGAAAAGGTAAAGAAGTTAATTAATATTTTAATTATGTTTTTTTCATGATGGAAGGCTGATAAACAAGTTGGAGGAAAGGGAGCCGAAAAATGGAGCGGAGGACATTGGAGTCGAAGGGTACACTGAGCTGTTAGCTGACTACCTACTTCAAGTTGAGCTGTACAACTGCAAGTTCCTCTGGAAGCGTTTCCCCCAAACAATGAAGAACAAGCAACTAATTCATTGATTGCTTATAAATTTTCGTACAATTTTTTTATAATTAATTTTTATAATAAACAATAAACGATTTATAATTAATTGTTATTTTATATATTTTTTATAATTGATTGTTTATATTTTTTATGGTTATTTTTTATATTGTATTTATAATTAATTTTTATTTTATATATTTGTTTAATAATTAATTGTTTACATTTTTTCTGGTTAATTTTTTCAATTAATTGTTTTGTTATTTTTTTAAAATTAATTGTTATTTTATATATTTTTTAATTAATTGTTATTTATATATTTTTTAATAATTAATTGTTTATAATTTTCTTTTTAATATGATTTTTTATATTTGTTTTATAATATTTATTTTTTTGTAATTTATTTTTCATCATTGATTTTTTAAATGTATTTTTTTGTAATTGTTTTTATCATTATATGATTTATTGTTTTGCTATAATTTTTGTTGATTTGTTTTATTAATTAACCTGTTGTAAGAATGAACTTAAATATTGATCGATTAAATCTTAAAACTTGTCGTTTATCAGAATATCTTTGAAAAAATAATTTTTGTTAATTGAGTTGCAAGTCAATAAATGTGATAGGTAAAGGCAAAATGACACTTAATAAACTGCTTGTTCTTTAATTTACAAAAACGTCGCTAATTAGTTTATTAATTAAACGTACACACAAATAAATAAAAATTATTTTGAAATGAAAACTGAGATTGGTGGCATAAAACATATTTATTTTTTCACGAATACTTATTAATTGCACAACACCACCAATTATGATTAGTCACTTGAATTGTAAGCATTCCAAAAATGAGTCAAGTCGGAAAATTTCGTTAAACTGAGAGCAAAAATGCGCCAGCAACTTTGATCTTTAATTCAGCATCCTTCCCATACCAATTTTTCTCAGAAAACCATAAAAGAAAATTAGTGAGAGCAAACCCTTTGATTAGTCACTTAGCCACCCGACAAGCCAAAAAACCCACTAAAGAAGACTTCCTCGGAGGAAGCAGATAAGCATGCGCCCGGCGACAAATGCGGATACAATTCAAGTGGATATTTGAGCTGCTGTTGGTGAGATCGAAGTTTTGCTAATTGGTAATCTGTGGGCTTATCCAAACAACTTGTATAAGTATGACAACAAAGATAAGTCGTCGTAAGCTGGGACGAGGAAGGGAGGATATCGAATTGTGGCCAATTTTTAAAATGATAACCCTTTTGCCTGCAAACAGTAGATAATGCAATGAATGTTAATTAGTGACCAAATTAAGTACTGATTTTAAATAGTCTTTTTGGTCAGCCACTTGCATTTTACCCTCGAATGACTTTTAAAATTATACTTATCATTTTATTTATACGGTTGCTTATCATCGGAATTTTGGATGAGTTAAAAAGGAAACAGAAAAAAGAGACGCGAGAAAAGGTTGGATAGTCAAATGGGATGAGGCTAGCAAGAAGGCTGGCGAAAAAGTTCATTTTTAGAAGCTTATCGTTAGATTGCAAGATGAGAATATTTTATTTTTAATCCGTGACATAATTTTTCATTCAAAACTTTTCTCAATTTTAAATTTGAACTGATTTTCTAGTATCAACAATAATATGTTGGTTGAATCTCAAATAATGAATAAGTTGCAGCTATTTAAATTGACAGGTAGTCTGTTCCCTTAACTTTAAATCTAATTACATTTTTATGAAGGTGAAAAGGTGATCGGCTATTCCATAAATGTGTTTCCTTTGATAAAGTAGAGTAGTAAAGCGATCAAATAACTTATTAATTTTGAGTCAAGCTTGGCTTGAGTCAGTTTCATTGAATCCGCGAAAAAGTGTCACAAAATATTGCGCAGCTTACTCCGTTCCACAATTTAGTTTTAATTTGCAATTTACTTTGATTTTTGTGGAAGAGCGAAAATTAGGCAAGGGACTAACTATTCAACCTACAACAGCTTATCAACGTAACTTTGGCGCGTTTTCAAGTGGAGCTATAATACAAGTGAGCAAAGTTGGATTGGTAAGCTTTCCAAGTGCAAGGCCACCGTCCCCCGTGGCAAACCCAATCACCAGATGAGATTTTCCTTGGAAAATGTGCAGTTCTGACTTGCTTAATGGATATGGAAGTATTGCTGGGTGGGCAAGTACGGAATGCCCAATTCACCCCACAATTACTAATCTTCATTGTCTGTCTATCAATTAGTCTAAAGAGTAATCAATTTATTATCGTTGGACAGAAATTTGATGATCATCATCAAATTCCCAAGAAAAGAAGATAAGCTAAAAGTTCGAATAGACAAGCATATCCCACTCATTGCTTCGTTTATGGCGACAATGCATGTTACATTGCATATAATATGTGTGAAGACTGTGTAAAGTGTGTATGGAATATTGTGATTGAAGATTGGAACAAGGCTGTCCGAGTTGGAACAGATGTGCATTTTATGAAGCAAGATTGAGCATCACTGGCTGTAGTGATGATCTTTCCTTAGAAATTAATTGTAGAAATTAATTAATTGTAAGCGTATGGTCTTTGTTAAAAGGTACTTTTCTTCTTTTCCATGATTCATGATCAAGGACACGCACCATGAGCATAAAATGTAAGAAATGCAAAGTATGCAGTGATGTGATACAAGTTTTTCTTATAGCAAATACGATAAGCTGAGATAATGTTTAGGTCAGGGCTTACCTTCGTAATCTGTACACTCAGTGTCCATCTCAAAAATGTATACACAATCATAATCAAAAGCAAACAGCTTATTTACACATGTAAATGAACCTTGTGTTGCCAATAAATATGCAGTGGCCTTCGCTATCCTTATTCTGCACACAAGTGTCACAATAAATAGTTTACTACACAATTATATATTAAATACTTATCTTAGTGCGTGTGCACTACTTTTATTAAACATCTTTACATCTTGCTCTCTAGCCGAAGACTGCCCTCTCCTCCAAAATCAACTCATATTAGTCATTCATCTCATTACATTACATTCAATATTGCATAACATATTTACTTCAATTTACATTTTCCAAATATGCAAATATGCTGATAATAATCAAGCGATCATAAAATTATCATTGTTTCCAGTTAAATAAATACAGAAAAATTAAATATTTATATAAAAATATTATTTAAAAAGTTTCTACAAAAAATTGCTTAAATAAATTACCTTACATTAAACAAAGATGTTCAGAAAATTCATACATAAGTAGTAAATTGATTGGCGATTTAAAAATGCTTAGAAGATCTTACAATGCTTTTGTGTTTTTTTGTTACAATTACAGTCACAATCTTGCAGGATTAAATTATACTTATAACTATACATAAAAAGTTTTTAGATCATTATAACCTATGTCATGCACAAAAACTGTATGTATATACTAAAGAAGAAAGCAAAACCAATGATATTTATTACTTGTGTGGTTGGCATATGTGTAAGTTTCAGTACGTAGGCTACTCTAATTATGTGGCAGAATAGGTTTACTATTTTCTAGCTATATCTATATATATATATATTCCTGCTGGATTACATTACTATACATTTATATACGCATATGTAAAACTGTATATAAGAATGTATTTTTGTGTAAAGTACAATTTTCATGTTTGGTGATGCTGAAACAAAGAGATATTTGTTCCAGTAAATACTTCTTCAAGTGAGTCTTTGTCACGCTTTTATCTGCTCGAGCAGTAATGATCTTTTTGGTAAAAATGATAAGGAATGGAAATATTAAATGTATTTGTGTATACTGGGTCTAAAACAAATATGACCAGACTGATATTGTCATGATTAAGTATGGTAATTGTGTTGCTTTGTAAAACGATTAGACACTTCTTTGAATAGGGCATTTATTGAAAAAAATGTCTTTAGTCAAGTTAGGTGTATATAATATATACCAAATCTACATTTGGTGTGGGTGGGAATATGTCACAGCAGATAAATACAAGAAAACTATGTGAATATTTCGTCCAGTGTTTTGAATAGGAATTGCTTTAATTCAATTTGAGTAGGTATGACTTGAGCTTATTTATTATACAATTTAGTAAAGTTGAGATCGAGTGCACTCATGTACACTAAGCTATACTTCTACATCAGCAAATAATGTAAAAATTTAATTGGCTTAAAATTTAACGTTCATAAAACAATTCAATTTAATTCTTTCACGGAAAGTTAATCATGTCACAAATTGAACGGAAAAAGTATTATTACGGTTTGAAAGATGAGCAAATTGAGGCATATATGGAGGGCTTAGGGTTTCAACCCTGTGTTGGTAAATACGCCAAATTTTGTGAAGTTACCATAAACAGTGAAAAGGGCGGTTTTTATACTTATGCGCAGGAAGCTTTGGAATGGAAAGAGGAAGAACGAAAGTCGGACAAATACGTTATCTATCGAAAAGTTGTTGGGAGGCTTTGCGAACAGAAGCCGGTCTGGCAAATATGATTCTTATTTTGATTACATATGGGAACTTCCATGCGTGGTCAGTTAACGGTGAAAAGAAAAAAGTAAAGAAGTCATGTACAAATCTTTTAAATTGGTGGGAGCACAGCGGATTGTTGGCTATCGAAAAGGACAAAAATTGGAAATGTTTTGATTGCCAGTTTTATACGGGAGAAATAGTCTCAGGACATTAAGCCTATCAAGCTGTTGCAACGTCGTTAAGGAGATTTTTGGAAGGGATACGATTGGAGTAGCTGGAGTCAATGTTGAAAGATTTACGCAACACATGGGGTAATTTCTTCAAATATATTCAAATGTAACAGTATAAGCAAGAAATAAATTGTGATTTTAATAAAAAATTCTTAATTTTGATGACGTAAGATTGATAATGCGTGAACGGCACCAATATTATACGTAATGGAAGTTTAGATAAGGGGCGAGAATACGAATCCATTTACAACACGAGACTCAATGCAAATTTATTGGATAAAGTTTGCACTTTTTTGACGGAGAACGGCTATACTGGGATGTGGGGTTATAAAACCTGTGAAAAAATAGAGAGTACTAAAAAATACAGAAAAAAGTTACGTGGTGGAAAAGATGAGGTTAATTAAAAATCAAAACAGTTGCTGGTATGTGTAACAACTTGTTTACTCCATTTTGATAAAATATTTATGTAAGGAAAAATTGTCATTATCAATCGTCATATCATTTTTGTGTGAATTCATGTATAAATGTTTAGTATAGTTTCTTAAATTAAAAATTTGTAAGTCTGTTGTTGGTGTGAAAAATTGTATGAATATTAAAGCTACTGTAAGTGTGCAATCTGTGTAGTTCTACCGATATGAAATCAAGGCGATTGTTACTAATTACCGAATTCATTTATAGCGTAAGACGCAATAATATTTTTGGGGTTCATTATTTGTATTTGTATGTTCATCACGTCATCGTATTTTTCATAGATATCACTCACTCATGCAACGTGACTCACCACAAAAGATTTGCCATCCAGCACTTTCCCAATTGTCTCACATGCCTGGTAGATGCATTCACCGATTGATTGCCATTCTTGTTGGGATGGACAAGTAACCTTGATTTCGTCCACGGGGACACCTAAAGCTGTAGCCAAACTTTTCACACAACTATAAACGACTCCATCATCGACAGAATCTTTTATGGTTATGGAGAAAGTTGCCCCATTTGAAAAATGGGGCCCTAGTCCTCCTGGGCGACGGCGCTCATACCGTTGGACTATGACAGTATAGGCATGTCCAATATCATTCATACCAATCATAAATATATATTCCTCGCACAACAGAAGTGTGAGAGGAAGATATATTTGATGCGCAAAATTGGAGCCAAGTCTCCTCAATGAGAGGAACTGTTCAATGTCCCTTGCTGCACCTTTTGAGGAAGTCACACGTTGCCACAGTTTATATCCGTCGTTGGCTTTTTTAGCAACGGGATCAGAAATTCCAGTCAGCAAAATACATTTACTGTAAAACACCGCTTTGTTGGAGTAAATAAACGGTGCTCGGACCATCTTTTGGGCACCATCTCTCACCAAAGCCCCACAAAATCTCCTAAAGTACGTCGCTTCCTTCTTGTACTCTAACCGAGAATTGCTCATCCCGTGGACGTCGTCTTGTAAATTGAAAATGTAATGTATTTTAAAATACATACATTCATACCTCTTTAAAGCACTCCATCATCAAGAATCAAAAGCGCGGTGGTATTTTTACTTAAAAACCAAAACTTTTCTTTTCAGCAGGCCAGTAAACTGGATTGTTGTTGTTGGTGTGCTTGTCTTTCTTTTTGGGGAATCATGACAACGAAACACCGGTAAAGTGTTAAAAAATAATTAACTAATTAAATATTAACTAAAGTAATTGACTTGTCTTTTTATTGGTTGCCTTTTATTCAAGGTGTCACAGGTGTCATCCAACCAGCAAGACAATCCAGCGAACTGACTTGACATGGACGAGAGATCAGCTGTGATTGTTTACACTGTAAACTTGGTGGTCTCCTGGTGGTCACGGAATTAACGTCTGCTGCAGCGGTATTTAAAACTTGGAAGTTTGTATGTTTTACCTCAGCTGTTTTTTGTTTTGTTGACACTTTTTTGTATATTAGTTGGTTGGTTTGCATAGCAATAGTTGTATGTT
>JAQFZH010000852.1:0-26751 GCA_034695485.1 Entomobrya nivalis
GCTCTCATACGTGGCTCAAATTGTCGCATGAGAACATCTGATATAGTATGTTTGTGTATGCACACTCTTCTACACTACATCCTTGAATATATGGGGTATTTACTCATATGGATATGTAAGCATAGCATTTTAGGTAAAAGCAAACAAAGACAACGTTCTTTGGAATACTTTTGTGAGCATCATTTATTTTGCATGCTCGCTGGTTTCACATTTTTCATGCAAAAGGTACAAAAAAACAAAGGACTTTTATCTACATATTTATTTATTCATTTTGGCATATGTGAATCAGATTAGGTTAATATTTTGCGGACAATTTTATCGCCCGAGTTAAAATAAAATCTTTACGAATAAAAACTCCGGTGAAATATTTTTCTGTTTATTATAATCATGTCAAGCCGCATCCAGCTCTCAGCATTGCATGCACAATTGTGACGAATAAAAAGTCAAACGATGCCAAGGATGCGTACAAGGTGGTCTGGTGGAAGTGCAGTCAGCACTATTGATAACCATATCTTGATAAGATAGAGAAAATGAAATTGACATGTTGCAGTCCTAGTATTTATGTGTTTTAAAGTAACATATAGTTTTATTAGTTACGTACTAATCGTATCGTAAGTAGCCTACATATTCATTTTACATTTTCCATGCATGAAGATAAACTTGTTCAAAGTAATTTCATTGGATGAATATCGGTACAAAAAATACCAACTTTGATGAAATCAAAACTAAAGCAACTTAACCTCGAAGTAATCGAATTTATTGTTAGCTGATGTGATGTAGTGTATTGTTATGTCAAAATGATTCGATGTAGAAAAATAAGTGAAAGCGGCTCTTTAGGGAGTGCTGAATTTATCTATCTACATTAAAAGGCATAAAAATTCAGAGTAGATTTATATAGTTATTATTATGAAAACTTAGAAAAATATTGTTTTCGGTATTTCTAATTAGGGAATTAACATAAGTTTCTAAAGAATTAGTATTATGTTCTCCGGTGAAAATAACGTTATTTTATTATACGACCATCCTTAACTTACTCTTTATCGATAGGATTAGCCAACTGTTCATTCGTATTCGTATTTTGTGCTTACCTGAATCATGTTAATATCGATTCGACTATTTAACCCTGTGGATTCTCAGGGGAAATTACAGCTTTACAGGGTAAAATGCCGTTTCTGTCGTTCCAATATGAAGTAAGGTATGCCTGATTTCAATATTTCACGTTGAAAACAGCATAACATGGACAAATTTATTAGCTTGTATGTTTAACTATCGTGCACCGATATTGCTTGAAACTATGACAAATATCGGTGGTGGATCTTGGAGTAAATTAGAATTTCATATAAAGCGTATCATTTTTAATGTACGTATCAATATATATGTAAGTTTTCCTATGACACCCCTGCATGTAAAATAGTGAAAAGCTAAAAGTACAGACTTTGCTAGTCTCATTCAGAGTACATTTAGTCTCAAGGCACATTCATGTTGGAATTGCTTTGTACAGCAATAATCTGTAAACCAGAAAAAATCTTATACTTTCAGTCTTTGTTAATTCTCGAAAATAATTGTTTTTTCGTTAAAAATAAGTAATTAGCCATAGTTTTGTGCAAGTGTAATCTGTTTGATTCAAGGGAATTTATACTATCATTAGTACTATCATACCAATTTGTTAACCTTGAATTACGTAATCTAGAAGTGTTAAAATAATTGTTCCGATATTTCATTTTGCGTTAATTGGAGTGATATGGGAAGAATCACACACGAAAATAAAGTGATACAGAGACTTAATTGTCGTTGTCACGACAACAGGTAGGAATGCTAATTTTTTTCACCATTACCGCATCAAGTGGCTAATTTAAAAAAAATGTTTGGCAGTGAAAATTTTTTAGTGGCACAGAACCAATCATAACAGTATTTAAAATTAGTTCTGTTGGTTTGAGAAGATCTATAGTACAGCGTCTTGCGTAACTGATCGTGAGCCTTGACATGTAGAAAATAGCTAATAGCCTTTTTTAGACAAAACTACAGTGTTCTGTTCATTTAAAAGTTAAACAACATCTACTATTTTAAAGTTTGGGTTATTAGCCAGTCTTATTAAATCAAGTGCTCGTAAGATGTCTTTTTAGTTTTCTTGACCTTGGACGCGTATATATGACTCACCTTTCAAATAGCCAAGTATTGATGCACAGTTACTTTTCCCTTATGAAGTGAAGTTTGCATACATTTTACCATCTTACTCACCATCACCGTTGATTTATAGTTATATTTTGATTGACGTATGCATATAAGTATGGATATGTCTCTAGTTTGTTCAACGAAGCGGCTTCTACGTGGTATCGCACAATATCACATGTAAAATATTTGCATGGTTAAATTTTATGACTGTCTGTTTGTTTTTGTGTCGAATATTATGTAAAGCACCCTAACGTATGCCCATATCAAACACACTAGTACTTTCGAAGACTTATCGCAAATAACGTTGGTTGGTATTCTTAATTGATACGTTTGGTTGAAAACGTTTACAATATGTTTTTCCTGTCTATCTCTAAACTTATTCCAGGTATTACAATAATTTCGCAATTGAACTTACACACGTTATTCACATGTCCCCTTTTCATACACTGACTGGATAAACTGCGTGAAATGTCATTTAAATTGTGCAAGCTTTTGGAAGACGTAATTTTGAACCATTGCTATACGTGTGTGTGATGAAATAAGATCTTAACCAATTGGAATACTTGGGAAACCAGTTGGTTTTTATATGCCAAGTTAAACATTTAGCTACCATTCATACTATTCTATACAGTTTGATACCATATGGGGCTACATCTATTTCAAATCATTATAGTTTTTCTACAAATACATGTAAACCATTGTTAGTTAAAACACGACACGACAGTACCAGAGCTGGGAAGGGCCCCAGTGCCCGGTTACCAATTTTTGGGTTCCGGGAACTGGACACTGGTGCCCTTAGGTGCCCGGTACCCAGGTACCCTGGTGTCCATTAAATCTGCTGGTGTCCGGTAGCCAGGTGACCTGGTGTCCCCCAACTTTGGCGGTACCCAGTGCCCGGGTGACCTGGTGTCCATCGACTTTGGTGGTGCCCAGTGCCCGGGTGACCTGGTGTCCACCGACTTTGGTGGTGCCCAGTGCCCGGGTGACTTGGTGTCCACCGACTTTGGTGGTGTCCAGTGCCCGGGTGACCTGGTGTCCACCGACTTTGGTGGTGCCCAGTATCCAGGTACCCTGGTGTCTACTGACTTTGGTGGTGCCCGGTATCCAGGTACCCTGGTGTCCACCAACTTTGGCGGTGTGCGGTACCCAGGTGTTCTGGCGTCCAACACATGGTGGAACCTGGTACCCTGGCCCTGGTACCCTGGCCTCGACAAAATGTGGTGGCATGTGGCATGGCATCTGGTTCTTCTAAAAGCAATGCGTCGTCACTCGTCACTGTCAGTCAGTCAATCAGTCAATTAGCTCACATTTTAAACATATATTATTAGTATTCAAATTGAATATATAAATTACCAGTCATGACTGGTTTAGTATAGTGATGACTGGAAAGTGGTAAACTGACAATTAAACTCTCAATACTCTCATTACATTTATTTTACTTTCTGACTAAACACCCAGACAAAACTATGAATTATAATTAATTAAATATCAAAAATGTTAAAAGGAATGATTCAAATTATACGGAAATAAAGAAAAAATTGTGAAAACAGAAAACTTGAAAACATATTTGAAAATAATAATTACTAATAAATACATCTTATCAATCATGATTGATTCACTTCCAAATTCACATCTTTGATGCAATTTCATGTTTAATTTTATAAACCACATTATAATAACCCTGCAATGAAAACCGCATAGAAATTAACAATATTAAGTGATTGATTTCACATTTATGTAATTATATTCCTTGTACAATTACAATACATCCCATTTATATTTGTTGTTTCAATCATGTATACTTATACTTAGTTAACTATAAAATAGTAATCGTTCAGTTAAATGAAAAAAATACTAAAATATTTGTTTATCAATCATGATTGATTTTTGATTTACATCCAGCATTTTATGTAGCCTCATCTAAACGCCGTGTAGTGATCATGCAAGGCAAAATATTGTTACATTTTATATACATCTCAGCTCAGTCTCACTCAAGACTGAAGACTCAACTACTCACTCAACTCTCTCTCAACTCAACTGACCCAACTTCATTTCCATTCTTCCGCATCCGCATTCAAGTTTCTCCGCAAACTAAATGCTACTTTTCATTACGTATTTCCTCTTGTACATCCGGGACCGGAAGTTATTATCTCATATTTCTGTTTATTTTAAGTGCTCACTGCGTATATATTTAGCGTTCGTTGGGATTAGGAGAGTTGAATAGTGTTTCTTCTTAATTTGTTTAATGAAATTAAATTAAAAACAATCAGTCATGACTGATACGGACATATCAATCAATATGGAAGTGGACGACAACAATACAACTCGCCTAGATCTGAGCTCCTCCACAAAAGCATCAAATAATTTAAGTGATCAAATTCATGGTACTACATCTTTGCCTCCTCGGGAACGGAACCCGGAATGGGTTAACAATTTGTTGGAGTATTTCGAATTTAGTGAAAAGGAACAACGGACTGTTAAAGAAAAAGACAAGACCCGAAAGAGGGATTACTTCACATTAAAATGCTTACTATGCAGTAAGATACCTGAGGATTCAGATAAGGATTCATCAAAAAACAAAAAAAAGGGAGAGAAAGGATACAAGAAATCTACGGAGGTAGAAATTACTGGATGTAATGCATCTTCATTCAGTCGTCATTTACAAGTAAATAAAACTTTAAACCTCTTTCTAAAAACTGAATCTCAATGCATCAATTAATTATCAATCATGATTGATTCTGTTATGTAGCGCTTTCACAAGGGAAAACATAATCCAAACGTGTACGAAGGAAGACGTGTAGGTTCTTACAAAAGGGATTACGCATCAAATCACGGCTACCAGGGTATAGACAACCGAGAAAGCATTGAGCCTTCCATTATTGCAGCGAGAGAAAGTCACATTACTACGGATCATACAATCAAAGAAGAGGTTTCAAAGTATGAGGAAAACGGGATCCGGCAAAAAGTTTTCACCACCCAAGTTCTCGACTTTATCACCAAAACCGGGCTTCCATTCAGTTTGACCGACTCTGACGGGTTCCGGAGATTTATATATGACCTTAACCCGAAGTTGAGCTGTCCATCCCGGAAAACTGTGTTCTTAAATTTGACGGACAGATATAACAAGGTATTTTTTTGTTCCCTTAAAAATTCTACTTTTCATCAGTATATCAGTTCTAGTACACACACACAAATGATACATAATATATACTTTGTTCACATTTACAGATTGTCATCCACCTTAAAAAAATGCTAAAGGGACTACAGCCTAGGACTGCACACTTGGTTTTAGACATCTGGTCATCAAGACAAAAGGTAGCCGTGATCGGAATCCAGGTGCGACTTATTAAGGACGGAAAATTACAGCAGTACGTTTTGGGGTTTAAGCAGTTTGAGGGAAGCCATGACGCTGCAAGCATTAAACAGAAAGTCCAAGACCTGCTGCTGGAAACTTACGGGTTGTCAATGACAGATGTAAGCAACTAACACATTTATCAATCATGATTGATCCCGCCGTTTTAGATGTTGATAATTGTTGGTGCCTATCAATCATGATTGATCAACTCCTGTTTGATATCGATAGTTGATGATATCAATCGTGATTGATCAACTTCTATTATATGTTGATAACTGTGGACTGTGGGTGGACCATGATTTATTTTTTTAGATTTACAAAATCGTACTTTGAGGTAAAATCATTTTGCAATTCAATTTTCAAGCTAAATCTGATAAATAGATTCTCAGACACCGTGGAAAGTTTAAGATAACGCCAAGGCTTTAAATAATACACGATTGTGTTAATTTCTTTTCATTAATAATTAATCATGATTGGTTTCATTTTATCAATCATGATTGATTTTATTTTAATAAAAGTAATCGATTTTAATAAAATAATATTAGTTTCATCAATCATGATTGATTTCGTTTCATCAATCATGATTGATTTTGTTTCCATCGATTTCGTTGAAATATCGAACACATTTGAGCAAGTGTATTATGTGGTGTGTGTGCGACTGTGCGTGTGTATTATAAAACCTAATGCTATCAATCTTGATTGATTTTTTCCTCCAGTTCTTAACCGTGACAGCAGACAACGCGTCAGCAATTCTATGTGCATTCAAGGATGCTTGCAACACCGACAAAAATCCAGCCAATCAAACTCAGTCTTCTTCACTTGTTCCTTCAAATGCAGCTGCCACTGATTGCACAACAGGTGACAATGACAGTGAAGACTTTCTCCTTGACGTTGGTAACGAACAGGAAAGCCTGGAAAATTTATTTGTCAATGATGTTGACATTAACAACGTGATAGATGCCGTGATACGACAGTGGTCTTTGCCAACCCAGGATGGTACTAGCATCCGCAGAAACTCTTGTTTAGCCCATTTACTTCAATTGGGAATACGGGATGCTCTGAAGAACCAGTTTGTTGCTAATATAATAACCAAAGTTAATACTATAATTACTTGGTTCCACAAGTCCAACAAGCAGTATATGGCACTGCGAGAAAAAACCAAGCTAGGGCTTCTAAAACCATGCGAGACACGATGGAATTCTACGTACTACTGTCTTAAAAGGATGTGCGTTGAAGTTGTGACAGAAATAACTACTGAAGGCTCACAGGTGAACCGTTTTATCAGTCATGACTGATTCACTTTGGAAACTGATTCCATTTGATTAATATTATTAATCATAATCGTGTATTGTTATTTTCTTGCAGAAAACTGAAATATTTGCTTGTATATTAAACCGGGTATTGGATGAGGCTAAACTGCACACTAAAAAGGTTCCACAAGGAATAACTCCAAGTGAAATTCAATCTATTCAGATAATAATTTTATTACTGGAGCCATTTGCTGAACTTACGGATGACTGGCAGGGAGATGGAGTAACGTCTTCCAAAGTTATACTTGGACTTATTGACAAAATAAAAGGTAGGCACAAAATCACAACCTGTACCTTTTAAATTGCAGTTTACTAATAATTTTCCTCATATTATTTAAATATAATAATTTAAAATTTTCTAGATTTTGATGATGTAGCCATACCGGATGTTTCAGATGAATCCGAAGAACTGATAACATTTAAGGCTGAGCTTCGTACATCTGTGTGGCAGCGTTTTGAGACGAACCGAGAAGCTGGACAAAAGGTCACAACTAAAGGCGGATCTGATCGTAATATTGTGACATGTGATGTATTTAATGAAAGAAATTATATACTTGCAACTGTTTTGGACCCACGACTCAAATTATTGCCATTTCAAGGTATGCTACAAGTCATGCTTAATGCTTAGAACCAGTCATGACTGGTACATTTTTACCACTTTCTGGTCAGTCAGTGGTCACCTGTCCAGTCCACGCGAACCAGTCATGACTGGTAAATTATTTTTATGTTCGATCGAACGTAATGTCTTTGATCTAATTAAAGCATTTTTACTTCTTTAAATTTATATTCGTAGCAACATTTCATGTCGGACTCGCTTTCAGAAACGGCTGCTGTTCAACGGAAAAAGCTAGCGAAATGCTTAATGAAGTGTTTACAAAAGAGATGGACAATGAAGTTGAGGTTTTACTAAATTCGGCACTAAGTGAAGACAATCTTCAATCAAAAAGTCAAGCAGAAAATATATCTGGACCAACAGCAGCGGATACTTCTGGGATGGCCGCACCAACACCAATCAAGAAAATCAAACGCGATATTTTCTCTCGTATTCAGCAGCAACAAGTGCTTATGACAAATGCCCAAAGCACAACAGAAGTGCAGGAGTATTTACGTCTACCAGAAATTTCAATTAAAGAAAATCCAATTCGATTCTGGGATTCAAACAAGGGCCGCTTTCCGATTTTATCCTCCCTCGCTTTCAAATACTTGGCAATGCCAGCTTCGTCAGCTTCCGTTGAAAGGTTATTTTCAGTTGCCGGCGGGATCATTTCTGCACGACGAGCTAGCATGACAATAGAAACAGCTGAAAAAGTGATCTTCTATCGAGAGTACTTGCGTCAAGGACTTCCAGGTTTTTAAATAAAAATCAATCATGATTGATGCGAACAACTACACGTATTGAAGTAGTCAGTAGTCGCTTAAACATGTAACGAGTTTTCAAGAAATCTTTGAAGCGATTTTTTAAATCAATCATGATTGATCATTTTATCTTTCTCGAGAATATGTCTTCTGCATTTCATAAATTGTAAGCATATATTTTCACATGCGAAAACGCTATCAACACTTAAATAACAAGGAACAAAATAATTATGAATTCATTGTTTGTATTTTAATACTTCTATTCAAATAAAAATATTGTGGAAAAATAAATAAATTGGAAGCAAAAGGGTTTTTAGACTAAAACTTTTTCTATCTCACATATTGTTTATCAACCATCAAACACTACGTCACAAATAAATTACGCGTTTCAAATTGCCCAATTGTTCGAGTGTCAGCCTACTAACTAACACTTTGTACGTATTGTGTATGTATGTTTTGGGGTTCCCACTGTGTTCAAAACTTAAATCTGATCTCAAAATCAAGGTTAGCGTCGACGGTCATTCCTGCGTTCCCAGATTCAGCATGCTGACGCTTTTTGCATGATTTGGGGTTTCCCATTGAGGCAGTAAGATATCAAAACTCAAATCTGACCCAAGATTCTAATTAAGCGTATCAAGTTGGGCCTACGTTCTGATTTTTAGCCTTCAACTACGAAATTCACTAAAGTTGCAAAATTGCTAAATAAGTACGCCATCCACATAAACCTAAATCATGCAACAAAATACCCAAATCGACCTTTACAGGACATTACACACAACTGTTTTATAGATAGTATAGTATAGAAGATACGCTACACAAGCTGCTTAACCACTTTTTGAAGAGATATGCCGTATAACGCACTGTAGTCAAAAAGCTTTCCCAACTGTAAAAACTTAAACCAATCATGATTGGTATTTGACATTTGTGCATACGCACTATGTCCTTTAAATGGTAGCGGATTACTAGTTCATCGACCGACATATATTTTATGAAATCCAGTATTATTATGCCAAATGTGATAATGTGATTGAGTTCCACGAACGAATAATCATAAAACAGGTGTATGTGTAATCTGTATTGAATAGAAGTATAAGTATGCAAGCATCAAGTATGTATGAATATTTATGCCGTGCTCAGTGCTCGTGCCGTATGACATAGTTAATTCATCACCTTGATGTGTTTGTGTTATGCTCATTCTCAAACAATGGTTGTACTTAAGCTGGTGGATGTGGAATTGTGGAGTACTGGTGTAGTGTGAAATTGTGCTGTTCAGTCAGTTTGCAATATGCATGCATGTGTGTTGTTAGTGTATAAATGGTGAATGGTGATGGTGTACGTACAGTACAGTGTGAGTGTATGTACATGTTTAATTGCGTATACATAAACTTACATCAAAATATGTATCATATACTGAATAATTCAGATATGGTAGGCTGAATTTGCACGGTGATGTATCCTTACTAAATATAACGTACAAAACCTTGATCTAGGTAGAAAAAGGGGTCCCTGCCATGTTCAGAGATGACAAGAAAAAATACTATTTGATACAAACTGCAACTGAGTACATCTAGTTTCAATATATTTTATTATGTTAGTAATCTTAATATAATTAAGACAATTGTATGATTATTATTAAGCTGATTTTGATCTAGATTTTTAAAAAAGTTCTTCGAACCGTAGTTTTGAAATATATATTTATATACAAAGGGACCAAATAGGCCTTGGCTCATGCAACATTAGCCGAACAAGTTCTATAAACTAAAATATTGCCACATACATCGTATTCACCAAAATTAGTATTTCACTAACGGTGAAAAAAAACCTCTACCTTTTTTCACGTGAACAAACAGAAAAGCGATAGTTTTATTCCTTTTTAGACACTCCTGGGGATTCCTCCCAAAAACAAGTTGTAGTTTCCGGATCAAGCTTACGCCTTTCACAGTAATGTAACCGACGCCTGTTATACTGAGCCGCATTCTTTTGTCGTTGCTCCTCCCTTAAGCGAAATTCCCTTTTTAACTCCGGGTTGTTTTCGAAATAACAGAAATTGGCCTGAAATCAAAGCAAGTTTGTTTAAAGCTAATAAATTCTTGACCAATTTGTATTAATGTAAAATTAGAATCGTATTTTAAAATAAGATTTTATTTACTTACGCTGTGACCCAACCCATTACAATGGTGACAAATTGTGGCTTTCATTCGTGTTAAGATGTCCCCACTTTCTTCAAGGTAAGCACACAAAAGTTTTGCAGCAGGTCTGAACTGACTTGGAACATAAAAACGTTCCAAAAGATTTGCAACGGCATTGAGATCCGACGTAGAGGAGAGTTCTTTCAAGGAACGAGCCAGTTGGGGAATCCGAGCTGATAGAACAATTTGAGCTGGTTTGTAATCCAAACGCAGTGCTAAATACTTACGCCAAGCCAAGATCCGCTCAACAAGCCATTGACCAGCACTTGTGTCGATGATATTGTCGCGGTATCGCGGCAAATTGGAACGATTGGTGAGTTTCTTGATAGTTTCCGTTGCTGCTTCTTTCAAACCAGTTAGCCCAATCTGTAATACAAAGAATGCGCAAAATTAAATATATGTAGCCCTTAGAATATTGCTCAGTTCAAGTAAGTTGAATCTTTGTAATATCATTATGTAAACATGTTTTTTTGAAATCTCGTTTTACTTGTGTAGTGTTACTTACTATATTATATAAGGCATAAAAAACCTTCAAAGTAAAGAAGCTGTCAACCGCAGAATACCGAATGAGTTGAGGAGCCAGAGGACGGACACTCCAGTCCGCAAATGTAGCCACTTTATCTTTAGCAACATTCTCATGAGCGAAGAACACATCCATCAGAAACTCCAAACCAGGCTTGTTCAGCACCTTAAACTGCTCACGGCAGGAAACCTCTGTGATTGCCTTTTTCTTCTCAAGTAGCCTTCTTTTTAATGCTGGCACGCACATTTGGAAACAACGGGAGGAATCCAGCTTCTTGAATATGGAAAACATGTCCTGAACGTCAACAACTCCAAATGCAAAGCAAGACCAATCCTTTTGGAATCTGTAACAAAAAATTTAATCAAAACTATTTATGACTAGTATGCTTTACAAGTTCATTCCGAATTGTAATATCATACCTAAATATATCGTTGTCCCCTCCACAAAGGACTTTAAGTGTCCTTCTGCCAACCAACATCTTGCTTAGCCATTGAGATGCAAAAGTTCGATTTTCGAATAAACAATCCACCACAAAAGTTTTTTCTGGAGAAGATACCGATGCTACTGATATGAAACCTTAGAAATATAACAATATCATTTTTTAATATTATAGCATAAAGTACTAAAGGTTGCTTTCTCTACATATTTCAATGGTTTTTTTACCATCGTATGATATCTCTTGGTAAAACTCAGCGTCGACAGCTAAAACGACAAATTCCTCATTTTTGGGCTTGATGCTCATGATGATGCTCAAATCTTGATTTTTGGAGTCCTGGAAGATAGTCGGATGGTCCAAAAACTTAGGGAGTGTTGGAATATTGAGAGGAGGTATTTGCTGTACCCAATTGAACAAGTTTTGTTGATAATTCTCTGGAAATGGAGCAATTATCTCCAAGTT
Organism: Entomobrya nivalis; assembly: GCA_034695485.1. Lineage (NCBI taxonomy): Eukaryota > Metazoa > Arthropoda > Collembola > Entomobryomorpha > Entomobryidae > Entomobrya > Entomobrya nivalis. The sequence continues at coordinate 11,804 of JAQFZH010000852.1, forward strand.
GGTCCTTCTTATAAAACGAAGCATGTTTGGATCTAGATCCTGAGGCCTCGTCTGTGCTACTCCGAAACGACGTTTTGCCTCTTGTGTCAACTCTCGAAATGATGCCCTAGAGAAAAATTCAAACAAAAATTGTAAATTACACATCAACCACTCAAACAAAGATACACTAGGGCACGGGTTAAAACTGAGCATGAGGATTTTACGATTTACGATAAAACGGTTTTTACAAGTAACGAACCCAGTGGGATTTTTGGAGGTTGACGGCTTAGAAATATTCGGTCGGTTCATGTTGAATCGTGTATGTTGACTTCTGAAAAAAGACTGAAACTTCTGCTTTGACAGTAGAAAAGACACTAGAAAGGTTGAGGGTTTGAAAGGCTTATGGATGGACTCAATATTTATTAAGTTATTCGGTCTTAAGAATCACAAGAAGGTTTGTTTGTACTTCGTACAAGATTAGGTTCATGAGATAATATCACGGTCACAAGTTTGCACAGCATAAGAAAGGTACATGTTTATGAGATCTTACATTTAAGGTTTTTACGGTTATAGTTTGTTGTTTACATTTTCCGATACTATTATTGTTATATGGAATTGACACGATTACTTTTAGCGCGATGATTTTCAACACAATATTTACAAAAACATCCCAGCAGCTAAGTTCACTGATCTGGGATGATTGTCATGATACATGGGGAAGATATATTCTTGATTTATCTAGTTATTATTTTTTTTCTCAAAATGGTAAATATTTTCTTGAATACTAGGAAACCTTCACAATTAACTAATCACCTCGTTCAATGTTTACACTTCACACTATTAGTCTTAAAGTAGCTCATACTAATAAAATCTGTTCTGTTTCAAACAAAAAGATTACCACTTCGTCTATATTCTCCAAATAGCCGTCAAGAAAATACGTCAGAGAGGCTAATACAATAACAACCAGATACCAAGTGTAAACAATTGGTGATGTGACTTCAATGTCCGCTTTATAACAAGCTGTGACATTGACCTGCATTTCATCAGTAATGTTAGTAGATATCAAATCGTTGAGTGCATCAGCAAATATATTACCTAATGCACTTCCATTGTTTTGAAACGTAAGATTAGAATTTTGTTTCAAGGATGGTGGTGTCTTATCGTACATTTCCCTTGAGACAGAGTAGGCCGAGACCATTATTAATTCAACAAGAAAGGTCAACACCAAAGTAAACGTGAGACACCAAACTGGATTAAACGATCTCTTCATCCGCCTCCAAAGTTGTTTCAGGCTGCGTGCAATGAACGTGTCCTCTGTTCTATAGTTGTCGCCTAACTGTAGCTGCTGATACTTTATGTATGGTAGATACAGCATAATGTATACAAATGAAACAACACCACACAAAGCTTGAATGATGTCGAGTATATCATGTGTATGTTCGACAAAACCTTGAACTGTTTCTGATAAAATACCATAATTATCATCTTTCAACGTAAGAGATGCATTTACATGACCCTTTATTGTAAATGTGACTTCCTTTTTTAGTTCACTGATAGGGTTTGCAACATGACCTAATCCTATTGAATCAATCAGATCAGTAAAAAATGAGGAAACTTTTTCGACGGTGGGATGAAAGACTTTCTGTAATTCTGTTGATAAATTATTTATGCCTAATGGAGCCCTTGACGCTATCTCTTGTAGTATTTTTCTAAAAATGGACTGACTGGCTTCTACCATTTCCCCTGCACTACACTGCGAAGCCTCCACAAACGCTATCGCTATTTGAATAACTGGGCTAAAAATGCCATTCACCGTAGCAAAACTTAAGATTCCAAATCTGATGGTTCTGCAAATAGCACCTGGTGCTGTGACTATAAGCACTCTACGTGCAATGTAACTCCTTGACGTCCCAACTGCTATAAGCGCACCAACCAAACACGAAAAAATGCCAGCGTATGCCAGACTAAATGGAAAATATTTCGCCATGTGTATTGCAGTTACGATTGCAGTGTATGCAAAAATGCCAAAATATTTCCAAGAAATCACATTAGCCAGTCCTGTCCAAAAATAAAAAGTGTAAATTGTGGTTAATGGAAATGTGTCGCCAAACTATTTCTAATTGCATGCCTTTATTAAAAAATATGATTCTCCTCCTTTTCTCTCGTCTTAATTACTAACCTTGATAAAAAAAGACCGCAGTTGATGAAATTTTGAAAGCGTTTCGTGCTACTTCCATTTTAGGGCCAAAAGGTGTCAGAGACAGCAGTGCAAGAATTTACAAAAAATAATACTGAATAAAAATTAACAAAATGCTCACTACTTTTATTGTCTTTTTGTAAAATGCTGTTAAATTTCTAGTTTTCTTTTAAAATGGATGCCATTCTGCACTCACTCATGGAATTAAGATTTTTAACCAGTACAAATATTTTGGAAAACATGAGTTACTGTCTGTTATTCAAACACAAGGTCAAATTCATGTCTTTTCCTCCCAAAATATGTCCTAACTTTGGTGTGAGTAAAATAAGTAAACACGGATAAGTAAACATGATTGTGTCACTGTCTTTGGGGAAGCTTTGAGCCGGTAAGCCTACGATATTACATGATGATAACCGATTGTTGGTGTTTGCAATGAGTCATTTCTGAAGATCCACTGGGCGAAATTCTAAGAATTCTGGAAAGTTTGGAGCAACAATTAACTAGTACAAAATAAGCAACTTTCGTAAAATGATGAGGCTTGTGAAGACTTGCTTGGTATTAAGTTTAATCAATTTCATATAAATACGTTGATGGAAGTCACCCAATTTATCATTCGTTCAGTAACTGTTTTCCTCCCAGCACAATCATCATTTTGATAATTCGTTCCGAATTCGGATACTCCTGACCAGTCCAAGTCCAAGTTCAACAAGACTGCACTAAGTAAGTTGGGTTTTATTTATTTACATGATCATTATATCTTCTGCAAGAATGATGTAGGCCTAGCCTAAAGGTGTTGTGTTTAAACAATAAACATCAATCATTAAGTACAAAGGTGTTTTGTCATTTTAGAATGCCTGTCCCTTTGTTCTGTCTTACAACTCTACAATCCATCCCTTGGAAAAAAGTATTTGGAGTGTCCATGCTTTTCGCAGTCAACTTTGGAGTAATGCTGACATACATAACATGGAGTGACTACGCCTCGGTTTACACAGCGGTGCTGGTTGCGTTCATTTATGCATTTGGAACATCCCTTTTGTATTACTTCAGTGCCCGTTTTCGGTAAGTCCATCCTAGTATGCTTTCAAAGTAGTCAAATCTTTGAGCACGAGCACGTGTTCAAACTGATTACACTTATACAATCATACGAACTAATTCCTAACCTTTTGCTTTCAGGTGTGCTATAGTCGTTTCCGTCATCATGTGTTTTACGAAGGTTGGACTTGGGCTATTTTTTCTCTTTGGGTCTTGGATGTTCGCATCACCTAGCCTGGCCAAGGTTATCCAGACACTCTATGATGTAGAGCAACACACAGCGTGCCTTTCCATGCAGGGAAATCATACTATGGAGCTCGAGAACAGCGACTTTTTGTGGCATCTTTCCATGGTCCAGCTGGTCAGCGGAATCGTCCATTACCTCTTTCTTATACCTGTGGTTCTTTTAGTGGTTTATTCTTTCGTCTTTGTTTTCACTTACCGCGTTGCACAGCGATCCCTTCGAAGCCAAGCCGGGGATGAAAACAAAAAGATTAAGTTATGCTACTCCTTTTTTGTATCGATAAAGAAAACTGGTAGTTTTCTGGTGGGCGGTGCCTTCTCAATGACAATTTCCTTGATATATTTTAGGGGCATCTTTTCTAGAATGTCGTCAGTTGAAACTGTGGTTCTAAATTCTTCTTGTACTTTTGTTCAAGAGGAAACAAAGTGGACGCTATCAATTGTTTACTTAGTGTTTAGTCTGGTTTTACTTGTATTGGCCCAATTTTCTTTTTACGCGTATAACATACGTGAGGAGATTATTTTGTCCTTTTACCCCGATCTCAAAGCTCTTCCAGCTTTGCCTGTGCCTATAGCTGCAGCTCCCGTTATTCCAAATAGTCAAAACGAGGCGATTAACATGAATGAACTTCAACGAGACCGTCCTTGGGACATGCATTCTGATATAAATGTGTTTTAGAAAAATTGCTTTGTCTCACTGCTTGAAAAAATGTCTCACTTTTGAATGTTCCTATTTTATCTTATCGATCAAAAAGTGCTTTTCCTATTCAAGTAAATATTTTTAGATTTTATTTCAACTTCAAGGTGCATTTTATAGTACTTTATATATTTCTTTTAAAATGAAGTCTTTATAAATAATATTGCTATGATGTAAGTAGAATAGATTTTAGTATGATTGGCTGATAATTGACGGAATGTAACTTGTAGTGTTTAATTTTAAGACTGTCTTTGTACTGTATTTTTGATTGAATTTAAAGTTTGGGTATTGATTTTTAAATAAAATGGTCTTTATATTTTAAAATGTTTTATGTACTCTCAAAAAATATTTTTTCGTCTAGATCATTTAAAAAACAATTCTTCAACTATGAAATGATAAACTATTGTGTTGTGCTGGTAAACATTGGCGGCACAGTATATAAATTCACATTCATACAAGAACATCCCATTTGTGATGGTATCCGATATCGGTGCCATGATGTCTACTGATTTTGCTGAAGCCCTGTACCCAGGTGACCTGGTGTCCACCAAATTTGGTGGAACCCGGTACCCAGGTGACCTGGTGTCCACTAAATGTGCTGGTGTCCGGTACCCAGGTGACCTGGTGTCCACCAAATTTGGCGGAACCCGGTACCCAGGTGACCTGGTGTCCATCGAGATTGATGGTGTCCGGTGTCCGGTACCCACGGGCACCGGAACCCTTCCCAGCTCTGGACAGTACTGATAGCAATTTCCCCAACGTTATTCAAATGTGAGTTACTTTGTTCCAAAAAAACGAACGTTTGGTGCCACATGGAATGATATTTTACATGATTATATGTATCTTAGCCAATACGTGCAAATCCATCCCAATATTTGTTCCACCCAACAAAACCATAACAAACAATAACACTACAAATTCCTCAGGGTGAACATATTACCGATATTTCTAAACAAAAATAAATTCCATCAATGGTATTATGAGTAACATGACACACAATCATATATACTCATGATGGATGCCAAGGGATATAGTAGATGCTAGTGAACAACAACCGGAGTGCATGAAGAGAATAGTGCACAATTATACTTAAAATTTACACAAGTAAAGGTTCATCAGCTAAGTGATATAAAACATAGGGACAAGCTTATCCGAGAGAACAAACATTTCCGAAGTTAATTGTCCCTCTTAAACTTTAGTTTATTGGGTTAACTCTTACATCATCCCACCATGTGCTCCAATTAAGTTTGTAGTACTTCTATATTCAGCCTTTAACATATGCAAAACCCAAAAATATATGACAGTGCGCTTTTAAATGCTAAACTATGACGATTGTGTGTTGCATTTACACGTAGTATACTGTCTGCCAACTCTACATAAATACACATGTGTTAATATTGTGTAAATCTAAATTTCTTTCAACCTGCTTGAGTATAAAAGCTTTTTAATACATAAGTTGTAACGTATTTCTGTATGTATTGCTACTGTTGTGGATATATACTATTGATATTCGTATAAAGCTTAGCTTCCAGTAGATTAAGCTTTTGTAGTTATAATTTAACCGGACACATTAACATAAGTAATAGCTAAATAGCTAAAATGTCTAGAAGAGATATTGTTGACGAAACGTTCGGCGATATTTCGCGTTTCCTTAGTCACCGGAGAAGTATGCAGCAAACGAATGATGAAAGTTTCTCAGAATTAGCCGAAAATGTGACTACCGACGGAAATGCTTCCACAGATGAGCCACTTGCTGGCAACGCCGAAGTGTATCCCGGTGAAAGCAATGAAGAAAGTTCGGAAATTGACATATTTACTATTCGGCCGTCTAGTCGTCAAGGTGGAACTAGCACAGATACAAGAGTTCCTGTAGAAAATTTGGCTGATACAAAAACTGGTGAAAATAATAAACAACTTGATAATGAGCGTGGCATCAGCTGCAACTTGGACCATCCCGAAAATAATGAAGCATGTCATGATGCTAACATGCCAAAAAACGATCCCGAACTCGACATATTCAAAATACGTCCATCAAGCTCTAATGATAATGCTGGAGAAGACATGGCGATTTCTAATGAATCATTGGTGGATGCAGGTACGCACTCCAGTTGCATTAAAATTCAAGAAGATTCTGACAAAAATGATAATGATTATGAAATTGATACTTCACAAACATGCATCGGAAGAGGGAACTTATCCGATACCGTAAAAGACCGTAAGGAAGAGAGTGAAAATAATCCAAAGGGTACTTCTTCACAACAAAAATGTGCAGAAGATGAAGGTAAAACGTTGGATACTTCATCTCTCAATGATACGGATCAATTAAGGAATGATCAAAGTACTCAATGTAGTCCCAGTACTACTAACATAAAATTCTTGAAAATTGTTGGCGAAATTGTGCTTGAAACAAGAAATCAAAGAGCATCGCGTACCAGAAATGATGGCTACACGGATACTTTCGTAAATGAAACAAGTTCTGTTACAGACGAAAATTTGGGGATTGAAGATGTCGACTATGACTTGAGTACTGGAACTATTTCCGTCGCCAGTAAATCTTCAAAGCATGTTCATAAAAACTTAATAAAAAATAAGTCAATTGATAAAGGTAGCAATTCAAATGAAACCAATGAAGAAAATGGCAGTTCTTTGGACGGGGTAAGAGGTAACTACTTAGAAGATTCATATGATATCGAGCGTAGAGATACTTTGAGAGATGGAGATAACTTGGAGAGTGGAGATAATTTTGAGGGTGGAAATAATTTGGGGGGTGGAAATAATTTGGACGGTGGGGATAATTTGGAGGGTGGGGATAATTTGGAGGGTGGAAATAATTTGGACGGTGGGGATAATTTGGAGGGTGGGGATAATTTGGACGGTGGGGATAATTTGGACGGTGGGGATAATTTGGAGGGTGGAAATAATTTGGGGGGTGGAAAAAATTTGGAGGGTGGAAGTAATTTGGATGGTGGAAATAATTGGGAGGGTGGAGATAGCTTGGACGCACAAAATAATCCCTTGAATTCCCCAACTTCAATCCCAAGACGAAGGGCGTCAGTTCAAAATAGCATAGTTATTCAAATGAATCTGAACGATGACGGCAGCCTTAACATTCGCGACGAAGAAAATAATTCGGTCAACGAAAGAGGTCTCACAATTTTAGAAGTGTGGTCTATATTTGCGATGAGCGTTGGTGCTATGCCTTACTGGATTTCTAATGACGGAGCTCGTACAGTTGTCCATCGCTCAGCTATCAGCAAGGTATTTCATAATGATTTGTTGAAAAAAAACAGCTGAATTTTAGGGGAAATTATGCTTACCGAATTACAGGTTTTATGGAACATCTCCTTGGTTTTATATACCATTGAGATTGTCAACGTAATTCCAAATATGGCACCAATTTTAGGAGGAGACCCAGGCGCTGGTTCATTTTTGTACTTGGGTAGTTTTGTAGCCAACGGAATGTTTCGTTTAACACTTATTCGGACTGTTTTATGGAAACAACAATACCTGGTTCGAGCCAATAATCGTCTGCTTTCATTTTCTCATGCAAAAATGGCGACTTGGGTAAGTTATGTACGCGTTTTTGGGGACAACATTAGCAAAAAAATTATACTAGTTGTCATAACAAACATACTTTTATTATATTACAGAGATCTAGTGTGGTGATTTGTTTTTTGATTTTAATATCAGTTTCTAACGTTTGCCTGAACGTATTATTCAAAACGCGAATTGATGATGAGCACGAAAGAATTACAGCAAAGGGCGTAATTAAAGTGCTTGAATGTCTGGGAAAGCTTCCGTTGACGTTGTCAACTTCTTGCACCCCTTCTGTTTATTTGTCTCCAACAAGTTTCACATGGAGCTTAATAGGATTAATAAAAACAGCTCATGAGTTGTTGATGGGAATGGTTATGGCTACGGGGATCACGATAACATGTGGAACCGTTTTAGTCGCCACCTTAGAAATACTTGAATCTGAAATAGAGGAAGAAGCTGATGAGTTTCAACACGTGACCCACACTGATTTAAACAACATTACCTACTTGGCTGAAGAATTATCCAAATTCATCGGTGAACCTTTACTTGCCTACTTGTTGGTCCATGGATTAGAATTCCCGATGGACCTTAATCAGGCATTTTCTTCCAGTGCTATTGCAATAACATCTTTGATTTTAAATTATGGAATATTGTTCGTTGGACTAGTTCTTGGCTCCTTAGGTTCCCTGAAGGTAAAACTATAAATCTACGTTGTTTTTTCTGGCTAGCTCAGTAAACATCAAATTAAGTTCAATTTAATCGTTTTAGTAAAGTAGAAGTTTAAATTCTTTGATCGGAATCGCTTGAATATTCTGTTTGAACTATAATAAAACTGGTTCTGTTATACGGAGAGCAATGATTTTACATTTCGTATAATTTAGATTAGAGATATTAAACTGACAATCGAAAATGAAATCAGATGCAGGACATACAGCAGTTGATGCGCTGTACATTATTTCCGTATATACAAAGAATAAATATTGAGCGAGCCCTTTTATATTATGTATTCACTTCAAATGACAATAACCTAATTGACTTTTCGTGTTGTTTCGTATACAGATAAATGTGATATCAGATGCCCTATCATCCCAAGATAACCCGAGCCCACATCTTGTCGGATCTGCTATGGTACGTGCCTATATTCGGGACTCTCTTTTTAGAAAATCAACTGGGGTTGGTTTACCTGGACTATTTATAATAAATTTCAAAATAACATTTAGTGTGAGTTTATACCAAATTACTGTTTGCATTAGATGTACTTTTTGTCTCTTCCTTTATCTAATGGCAGTTATAATTCCATAAAAGCAAAACAATGTGCAATTATCACTAACGATATAATAATTATCTACAGTATTTAGGATTGATTGGGACAATATACATGATATTTAATCCGTGAAGCCAATAACAAGTATTTCACACTCCAACTCTGTGCATACTAGAAGTCAGTGAAAATATATCCTAGTTAAATTTATGAAAATGCGATTTTTACTTGTTTTGATTGGTCTGTTTCTCTTGGTAAGTATTTTTACACATATCTAGCAAACATGATTACAATATGAGCTTAACATAATGATGGAATTCTTAACCAAATCTTTCAGTCAAACCTGGCAATGGGTGGTACTTTTAAACACTTCCCAAAAAAGAAAGAAGAGGACCCAGATTGTGACAAGGAATGTTCCCGTCAAAAAAAGTTAGCTCAGGCCAATGAAAACAGTAAGAAAAAAGGGTAGTGAGAAATTAAGCTTCCTTGTATGTCTGGAATTCTCTCTGAAAACGGTTCCTTGGATTCAACTGGATATAATAATTTGCAAATTTAAATATACACATACTTTAGAAAAATACGTTACTGTTTTTTTGTTCAAAAAATAAATGCATTAAATTTGTCAAAATATCTTATATGTTTGGTTGTTTTTGTGGAATGACACTTCGGTCAGATTATTTTGTACTTGTCCAAACATACTGGCAAATTTCGCATCAAAAAATGAATAATACTTACGCAGCAATGCATGAGTATTTTTTTTTTTTGGATAACGTTTCCGACATGCCAATTTCAAAAGTAAATAAATAAACTACATGATAAAACTATGTTTTTAATAAAATATCTATTTCCGAATGCGACATGTCTCTATATGAATTTAAATTGCTTACATATTTTAAAGGATGCATCTAAAAAGTCGACTATGTCTAAAAAACAAGGTACTCGATTTAGCCAGATTTTCGCTTCATTTACAAGTAAACATTACTTTATTTGCTAACCAGTAGAAATAAATGTTAAAAGAAAACAATGGCATATTAGTTCTAACGCGTTTGCGAACAATACAAGTTTTAAGAAGTAATGAAGCAGATTACTCAATATATCCTTAAAATAAAGTCACAAATCTTTATTCCGCAGTAGAAAAAATCCATTCTAAAATACAAGATTCTTTAACTTCTGATGTAACAATGACTAATTCTTAATACTGTATAAAATTGATTATATTGTATATGGTCGGGGCCACCAAACTATTAGATCCCTAAAAGCAGCAAACTTAAAGATTAAAATTCTACCGGGAAAATTTATTCTTGTAAAAAAAACTAATTAAAAACTTTGAGCAAATCGTGATGCGGGTTTTGATCATTATTTTGTGCCTTCTCTTGCTGGTAACTAAAATCAAAGTAACTAAAAATAATAAACATTAAAAAATTAGAAGCTGAAATGTATCGAGTTTGAAATATATTCTTGCAGTTAAACATAACGCAAGGCAAACCGAAGAACTTAGCCAGGAATACTAAAGATCCAGATTGTGACAACGAATGTGGTCGTAAGAAAAGTCTTGCAGCTGCAAAGGAACACAAAGAACACAAGCCCAAAGGATAAAATGTATCGTCTGCGTAAATCTCCTTATTTCATTCTCGAAACAATAATTTGTCAAAGGCATTTTTACTAAATAAAATTTGTAATATACTTGAATGCGTTTATGTTTTAGTGTTATAAAACTTAAAATCTGACTCTAATACATAACATTCGACAGTATGATTATAAATACTACCGTATTAAAATAAATCGTATTCAACAATTTAATGCGTAATTAAAAAAAATTGATATCTGCATTTTTGACTTAAGATGAATCGGATTTCTGATGACATATTCTTTTGAGACCATTCTTTTTCCAATTAAATACGTCACGTAAGGCCAGAGACTCTATATACATTTATTTGATAAGCATTTCAAAAAATCTGCGGATGGATGAAGAGATCTGTTTGTACTTATGTAAAAATATCGTTAGCACTTATGGTAACACATTTTACAATTTAAGAGCTTCAAGATAGTGTGACTAATTATAAAATTTTAAGTTTATCAGTCTTAAGTTTGCAGAATAATGTGTAGGTTCCTAAAAGGAAGCAGTATAAATCTATATATTCTTTTGTCTCATCAAAATCGTTGTCGTATTGAACATCAATACGGCTATATTTTACGTCAAGTTTGAAAAATATATGGCAGCCAAAATCATATTTATTTTATTTTTAGTCAGCCCTGGTACACACACACTTGTCATTCAACTTTGTCCAAATAAATTTGATGCCTTTGTATAGCGGGCGAAATCAAGCATTTGAAAATCCACTAGTCTATCAATCAAATTTAAAACTAATATTTATTGTGTAGTTGACAGTCATGGTTTTACATTTTATGTAATTATGCCCGTTTATTATCTAATCGTATTTACAATTCAATAAAAAGTAACAATGTGTAATTATTTGTAACGATGTGTTTATCGTCGACAAAATTGGAGATGAGTTGTGGCTATTTACACATTATCTAAAAATGCAAAAATACGGAAAAGCCACTGAACAACATTTTTGAGCCAATATCCGTTCAAAGTGGCAACAAGTGACAACATTTCCACACAGTTTTGTTTATCCAGATGCGGATTTTACTCATATTGATTCTTCTATTTCTCTTGGTAAGTGTATTGGTACATATTTTACACACCATTTTGTTTAATTTCTGAAAATAGTATAGTTCTTAACCAAACGTTGCAGTCGAACCTGACTATGGGTAAACCAAAACTTAAAAACTTATCCAAAAAGAAGGAGGATGATCCAAATTGCGACTCCGAATGCACAAGGCAAAAGAAATTAGCAACTGCGAAAGAACATAGTAAAAAGTCGCCTAAGTCAGGATAATAAATTGGGCTTTTAATTACGTCTGAAGTTCTGTCTTGTGAAAACGGTTTAGATGGATTCAACTAACTTACTTTAATTCAAAAATTTAATACGCTAAAACAATTTTTTAATATATCTTAACTGTTTATTAATGAAGTAGTTGACAAAACTATCGTTCTATAAAATAGGAATGGAGTAGCTGGGATGTTTGTATTACCTTTTCTTGGATATTTTTTTTTGTATATTTGTTTGGGTGGCGTCGAGCTGTACTTTACTTGTATTACAATAACGTCTTATAAGTTTCGTTTAAATGATGTAATACGTGTTTGCACTTCAACCTAGCTGCTTAAATTTGTTTATCATATCAAAAATATATTTAAACTAACACATTTTGAAGCTTTTTGCTACATTTATATTAATTCAGGTATAAGTGACCCTATTCCGGAACCAAAATCTATATCCGAATATAAAAGTAAACGTGTCAGGATTAAAAAAAAACTATTTTATACCCTTCGGGTAATCATTGTGATCTGTGCTTCACATACATAATTATTAAACTTTTATAGTCCTTTTTTGTCGTTTTGGTGTAACTGCTTATAATAAATAATGAAAACAGTGGTCTATAAAAATTCGCTGTTTAATTAAATTGGATTTGGGACTCACTACAAACTTATATGCGTACATAAACACACGACACAGTTGCACAATATGTACAGATAGAGTAGTCACATTTTGGTACTTACATTGCACCAGTTTTTCCTACTTTTAACGTGATGAAGCGTTTACTTGTTCTGATTTGCCTATTTTTCCCAGTAAGTATAATGATCTATAATTATCATGACATTTGAAATATTTACTCGGAGTTTAATCCTGAATCAAATGTTGCAGTTCATTTTGGTGATCGGTAGACCCTTCAAGAACTTGTCTCCAAAACAGAAAGAGGATCCTGACTGTGACAAGGAATGCAAACGAAAGAAAAGTGACGATAAGGCGAAAGAGAGACAGCAATACACACCAAAAGGATAACAATCGTTGCATACGGATATTAGCTCTAAATTTTTCATTGAGACGGTTTTACGAATTTGATTAAAGATTTGGCAGTTCGTATAAAAAGAAAATAATATTGGAATGATTTTTCTTCTTGTATTAATAAATATGTATTAAAGATTACCTTGAATTCCAGAAAAATCTTTCGGTAATGATGTTTTACGTTGTAACTAGATCAATCTTTGTAATTTTTCATCACAGCTGACTATACCATCAGAAATTTCTTGCGTAAATAATTTAGTGTTTTAAGCACCGACCAAGGCATAATATTTATCCCTTGAAGTATAGCAACAAAATAGACTGCCATAAATACCGGAACGCCTTAAATCAAAATATCGATTTCCGTAAGGCAAAAAGCATTGTATATCGGTGGGTTTTAATAATTTAAATTGACTTAGGATGCATCAGATAAGTCATTAGCTTAGCAGCATAATTACACAATTTAACGAAAACCATTGCCAAATACGTAATTTTGTAAAATCTAAATATATACCGATGTATCTAAAGGTCACTGTTAACACGCACTTAAAATAGTTGAAGCGACCATCGATTTATGATGGCAAGGCTAAATATTGTATGTCAGTACATTCATAAACGATGCCATGACTATCTGGAATCAAGCAGAACTACAGAATACAAAAATAAAACAAATACAAGCATAAGATTTCATGTTTCAAATCACCAATGATAAGTTTGTTTCAATATCAAAGTAATGGTTTCAAAGTAATTAAAATAATTACTGATTATCTGTTTTAAGCATTAGATTTTAATAATAAACATTTTTCCATTCCTATTCACATTTACATATGTTTTCGATTATTTCCTAGGGTAAGTAAAGTTCTGAAAATACCTTTTAATAACCCTCTGATATATTTCAGTACTGTAATTCGTCGAACAATGTAAGTCCTTCTATAATGAATCATAACAGGTTTACAGGACTTCCTAAATTTATTCATGAATCTTTTATCTTCTTTATTTTCCCACCGATGATATTTCCACGACAACAGCACTCTCTCGCCATGCATATGTATATAGCCCGCAACTTCCAGTATACAAATCCAAGCCAATGGAACAGTTACCAACCAAACAATCATTAAAGCCTTCATAGAATATTCAATTCTATCAAGGTATTTTGTAAACACTGCCGTTATAAACACAACAAAGTGTGTTACTAAACCTTGCGCTGGTACTAGTATACACCCATATACACTGTTAAATAAAGACAAAAGAATTTGAACTTCTCTATAAATAAAACGCATTTTTTGCGCAGTTCGAACATAAGCCAGTGTTTTAAAAGACTTGCGTCGTAGATTTAATTCTAGTAAACCAAATGGTATTAAGCTGGTGAAGCATATTACGATAAGAATTAACATAAATGAAGTTGCCATGAAAATGTTGAAGCCAGTTATTAAATGAAAAACATGACTTAATACCAACAATATGTACAGTATGTAGGAAGGTTCCTTGATGCGTCTATAAAATATGCTTCCGATAAAACCGGGAAAGGTAGGTTGAATGGTAAATATAATTTGCGCACCTATCCACATGGATAAGCAAAGAAGAATTATTAATAGCAGGATAACCTCAGTGATTAGACGGATCCGGTGACGAGATCGATAACTTTCCATTGTGTAATATTGAACTAAATGAATTTTCGCATTTAAAATAAACATCGTTAAAAATTTAATCATTTGAGTAATTTAATTTATAGTTAGTGTTTAGCTTACCTATATGTTTAGAATAGTTTAGAATTGCGTTAAACAATATAAGTGTACCATCGTTTTGCCAAACCATTATGCTTGGCGACAAAAACAGAATCATATTTCCAATCAGAAAAATAAACGAGTTGTTAAATTTTTCAACGTTTTTATAGTAAAAATACTGTATTCCTTCTGATAGCAAAATAATATAGTATATTAGTAATGCCGATATGAAATATAGAAATTTTTGTCGTGAGTGACCACATTTTTGAAGAACTTTCTGAGATTTATTCCATTTGTATGGAATTGCCCCTGAATAGCCAAAAACTGAAAGTACTTGGCCACCTATTGAAAATACTCGTTGATTTAACAT
>JAQFZH010000853.1:0-26750 GCA_034695485.1 Entomobrya nivalis
TTGATAATCAAATCAGAGTCAGTTCCCCTTGACACCTTGTTCACTTGCAGCGTACATATAATACGTATGGATGGATGTAAGGATAAAAAGAAGACGGTCAAAGTGTGTCGACATCAAATCAAGCTTTTTTTTGGGAAAATAGTGTGGTGTGTTGGGGAATGAAGGTAATAATAAGAAAAAGAATTGAAAGGAGAAAAAAAACGAATGACGATGGAGGGACGTGTGAAGAAAAGTTGATGAGCAGCGAGAGCATTACAGCATCTTTGCAAACTTCTCACAAAAGTATAAATATATGTAAGACATTATAGGAGAAAAGTGACTTCAGGTTCAAATCATCCATTGTGTGCGAAAAATAGCAAAGCGTTTTATGTGAATGTCTTCATACATCTGCTGGATTGCTGAAGGGAAAGGGATATATTTTTCGGTGTCAGGAAAATGTGGTGCAGACAGTTTATAAATAATAGGACGTGTGTGTTAGAAAAAAAGGGAAAGGGTTTACTTCTGTATGGTCTTCTTGGTTGTTTTAAACTATTCACGTAAACTGGGTTGTGTATTGTGTGTCATGCTTTTATGATGTGACTGAAAGTTCATGTTTTTAAAATAATATTTCTTCTAATACTTACATATTTTGACTAGAATCGTCTAATTTCTACCCAACCATTACTAATCACTACCACCTACTGAAGTTAAATTATAATTCATACAAATAGAGAAAGTAAGATGTCTTCTTATCTTTTATGTGCACATTTCAAAATGTATGCACAAGTAGATCTCCTCATCCTCATCGAAATTAGTTTGAGCTAAATAGTGCACGGAATCCAGACAGATAAATTCAACGGATATCGTAGTATACATGCTGACAAAAAAATCAAATTATTACCTATGTACATAAATTCCAAAATGTTAATAACTAATACAAAGTAAAAACTTTGTATCAATTTTAACTAAGTAGCCAATCAATTTTTTGAACTTATGCAAATATGTATGTATGTATTTATACATATGCTGTATGTACGGCATTAGTAAAGACACACAAGCATTTAGTTTGAGCATGCCACTTAGCAGAGCAATTTCTAAAAAAGGGGAATATTATTGCATGCATTTTACTTTTAGCATCATCGCCTTCATTACGAAAAAATGGAGAAAAAAACATGTTAATGCATTCTCCTATTGAAGATCTCCTAATTACTAAAAGAAAGGGCGGAGGAATAGAGAGAAGCATAGTGCTGCTGATGTGATGTAATGGAGTGGGTAGCAAGATGGGAAGAAAAGTGTGAAAAGGAGAAACTGAGATTGGGAAAGCGTTTTTTGAAGGCTAATTCATTACCACACACTATCTTCTACAGAACTTGTGGAATAAAAGGAGAAAGAACTTAGGACGCTTAAAGAAAAGAAAAAAATAGTAGCCTTTGCTTTCCTTCTTTCAGCCTTTCTTTTATTATTGCTAGTGTCATAAATACATGCATAGTGTGAAAAGTTGTTTTCTCTTTCGCTTCCCACTTTGCCTACTTGTATTAAGTTAGTTAGCAACATTTTTTCAACTCATTTTTTTCTGTACATGAATGGTAAAAAGGAGTATGAATTGAGTAACTATCTTTTTGAGATTGTTCAAAAAGAAAAGGAAAACTATTATGAAAGCAAATTTAAACTAAAGTAGCTATTTTGCTATACCGCTTCTGATGTTGGATGTACACGCTAATTTCCATCGTTTGTGCTTGTAAGATATGATGTTTTGTTGTGTACGTGCTTTGTGTATTGTACTGTGCATAATAATATCTTGTAAAAATATTAATTCAAGAGCAAAAATGCTAGAAGCGTATGCACACAAAAGCATTACATAATATTTTCAGATGCGAAAAAAATATTAAGAAGCTCTTGTGTATAGGAAGTAGGGAACGAAAAGTGTTAAATTTTTTTCATAAAATATGCCGATGTCAGATCCGATAATGACGACACTGCATATTCCACATTCACATAAAAAATTAAACAAATGTGCTTTTTGTAAGAGATCACGAGAACAACCCGGAGGAACGCGAGCATGATGTTGCTTCCTTTTTGTAAAATTATTTTTAGAAATTCGCTTTCTCATTCCTCTCCTTTTTTTAACCCTGCTTGTCGTATCCTAACAACTGGGACTTATTTAAAATTGCTAACATATGGCCTAACTCTGAGAATTATTTTGCATGTTATGAAACAAGTTAAGCTTAAAATTGTGAAAGCTTCAAGTTGAAACAACATGTGCAATTATGGGGGAGTTGTTCCCAAAATCTCATTGTACGCACTACCCCCACTCAATATTCTTGGCCGAGCTAGAAAAAACATATTTAATTATGCAAAACAATTCATATACATTCATAAAACATAATTTTATTCTGCTACACACACTCACACTCAAAAGTAACAACGTACAAGAGAAAATTCATTACGTCAACAAGAGTAAATATCTAGTAAAAGAAAAGTAAAATGACACCGTTTCAAGAAGAAAGTACCAAGTCAACTTTAGTTATGATTTAACTTTCTCTTCTATGAGAACGAGAAGAAGAAGAGATGAGATGATGAAACAATAAATTTGCACATAGTGCTTCTAGCCGTACCATCACATTTATTACAAGAAGACAAATGTGTTTACATTACGTACGTGTGTACTGTGCTTGTATTTGTGTACAAAATGTAGTTTCAGTTCAGTTCATACAGAAAACATTAAAAACGTGCTATGTTTTATTGCTTTTTCCCAGAATCGCACAGAAAATAACGCAACTTTTTCCTTAAAAATTTTAACTAAAAAATTTAGTTCGAAAAGCAAGTGGGGAAGTTGGCGAAAGATGTCACCATTGATATATTCATGTGGTATGTTGTGGTGAAGGATAACATAAGTAACACATGCATGATCACTACAAGTTAGCACTACAACAACTTGACGAGTTCAACATGACAAATTAAAAGGAAACTGGTGGTCCCACAACACTTTACAAGACATTTTCTTGACTTGACATATATTATGTACATGTATGAAAGCATATAGAATTCCAGTGAATTCCACTTACATTTACAAATATTGAAGTTAGATGCAACACAGAGCAACTTAAAGCGTCTTCTCCAGAAACAAATGAAAGAAAAGTTAACAACTTTTTTTTACCACGGATATCCCATTCTTTGTTGTGGTGATGGAGTCCAATTAGTACTTCAACTTTTGTGGTTTTCATCATTTTCTTCACCAGTTGGTTGTCGTCATTCAGCTAACTATGAGAGCATTCACTTTGTACAATAATCTTCATTTCCCCAACTACCATCATCGTCATCATCATCATAGTACTGAGCATCATCTCATCTTCTTTTACAACAGGACAAGAAAAGGATGCTCATTGTAAAGTAGGTTAAGTAAAAGCTGCTACTAATTCAAAATACCTACACACACGCGAAAAAAGGGAAAGTAAGGTGATGCGTTTGTGTGTATACTGTATACACATGTGTAAGTTTAAAAGGTGGTGGTGTAGGCATGTTCAATAGAGACACTCTCATTTCTCTAGATGCTTTTCTTTATATCAACGCTACTTTTGAACAAGTGCTTGCTCGTTGCTGCTTCCACATAATATATTCTTGTCTTTCATCACTTTCTCTTTTGCCTTACTTAACTTCCTACATTTTTTACTTCCTCGTATAAGACTTGTTGTTAGAAGAAGTAGGAATTGTAGATGAACAGTCAAGCACAGAGTTAGCAGAGCAGAAGCTTATCAACTACATGCAAAAGAGTAACTAAGCTCATAAGAAAGCAGAATGATGAGGTGAAGAAAATATATAAGTTCGTTTTATTTATTTGTGGGCCTTTTGCTCATTCTCAGACAATCAGTTCACAGAATTCTTTGAAATAATATTAGGAGCTCTACACACTACCCCCACTCTACCAACCAACCACCTACACATATGCTTAAGTTATGTATGTATACTTTTCAAGAAGCTTTTTGTGCCAAGTAAGCAGGTAAAAGTTGTATAATTTTTCCTGGTTTTGTTGTGCTGAGACTTTTCCCTGATTTTCTCTTTTCTGCTTTCAACAAAGCAAAGAAAAGTGCTCTTGGTGTGTATTGTATCTATAATAATCTTTTTCTTCGTGCCTACAAGAGTCAGGGTAAATGAAGTTAAGTTACCCAACTTTACTAAGGGCGACTTTTCCCCCTTTCTCGGTCAAATTCCAAAATCTACTTGAGAAACTTATTTTACAGGAAAATGGTAAATCAAAATGGACAAATGGAAAGAAAAAGGACAAAAGTATGTATATGGAATAAAATAGAGAGTATTTACATACATGTATTTTTGGTTTCTGTGAGTATCAAGTTTAAACGAAACGAGCTGTTGATAGAAAGAATATTTTATTTTTCGTACTGTAATGGACTAATGAACTGTGTAAATGTGTAAAGTATTGGAAGAAGAAGGAACCCATTTACGCATTATTCTTTTCAAGAAAGTCAACTAGAAAACTAGGCTACCTACTTACATTTATTGGCATGTCTTTACTAGAAAAAGTTGCGATAATAAATAATATGTTTTACTCAACTCTCCTCGCCCGTGTAATAAAGAAATAATAATATAACAAACAAAGTTACTATAAAACTTTGATGGTCCAGGCCGGTGCAGTGACCTAAGCCACGATTGAGTTGAGCCTTATTCAATTTTTTCTGCGACACGTGGAAGAAAGAACAGTATGACTTCAACACAAAATTCTACAATGAAAATTTAAGTATTCCTGTTATTGCAGTTACTATATTAGATAGTAGATTATTATGATTATACATGATCTGTCCTAAAACTAAAGTACTAAAACAATTTTACAATGCTGACCTTCTGATAAACTCAACTGACTATTTAAAACCTCTGCTATGAAATAAAATTGCACAATGCGTGCATAAAAAATGTAAGTTCCGGGAGGTAATTTTTCTATAGCACTGGTAGGTAAACGCTATACGCGCTTAACATCAAATTAAATTACGAATTCCTTCGTGTAGTGCACTTCCTTCCAGTTTAATGATTGATTGTTCACGTACAAAACCAATGGCAATGTATATGCCAAATTCTCCAACTAACGGTCATTAATGTCATTATTAATCTGTCGCTGAAACGGGTCATCTAATTACAATAGCCAAATCAAACAGAAACAAAACGATAATTTTGTTTTTGTTTTCAACGCATTAAATAATCAAATTAACGCTACTTACATACACCAAGTTGATCAATGTTTATATTATTCATACGCAACTTAACCTTCAATTTGAGTGACAATTTCTTTTGAAATATGAAAAATCAAGACGAGTGGGATGACCTGGTGGGTGACAGTAATAACATAAATATATAAAGAAAAATTGAATGACAAGAGAATTTTATCGCATAAGCCTATCATCCTCTAACCTTTAATGCAAAATGTAGAGAAAAATGTATAGATGTAATGTGTCCCTCCTAAACGTATTTTTATGTCACCCTCCTCCCCTTGTCTGTCAGAGAATGGAGGCGAATGTATAAATAAATTGCACTTTCTGCTACCACACGAACTACATAATCCCTTGAGACTTATTATTATAGTAACTTTGTATAAAACCATGTCCATATCCCATTACACCTGCTCATGTAATCCTTTTCTAGGAAATCATATTATCCCATTGCATTGTCACCTCATCTTTATATATTTTTCATGCTGTATGGTCTCTTGTTGACGATATAAAAGTTAACGTAATCCAATTTTTTCGGATAATTGCTTATCACTTCTTTGCTTTCACGGAAAAGCCAATGAACAAATGAATATAACAAAATATCCTATGCTTATACACGGTTGGCCTAAAGATATATTTGGTATAAACGACCACTCACGCCAACCCACACTACACACCTGACACCCAAAGCGTCGATAAGCAGAAAAAATCAGCTTGTCAGTTTAAAATTGCACAATGTCTACAAAAAAATACAATTTTCTTGGTATTTGAGGTTGTGACTTGAGATGAAAGTGGTTTGCATAATATTAGCCATGTAAAGTGAAAACTTGACATGTGACAATTTGAGCAGTTTAACATGCTCTCTTACATATATTATTATGCATGAAGCACTTTGCAAGTGCTTCGCAATAAATACATTTCATGCCTGCATTCCTTCACACTACAGTTCCCTTTCCTGTGTAAAAAAGTGCAATAGAAAAACTTCGATTCAAAAGAATCTACAAGATCTATTCAAAAAATGAAAAACGAGGAGAGAGAGAGGGCACACACCTTTGCTTAGAGGATCAGAGGGAAACATGGTTAAAATACAAACGGCATTGTAGAAAGCTCGTCATTTGAAAAAAAATAGTATAGTATAAAGAGATCAACAGAGACAAGCCAGACAAGGGCAGGGTAAAAAAATACTGAGAAAGTAGCAAGGGTTGTTTGCTTGGTTCGTTCGTGTTAGGTTCCATTTGCAATAGACACGAGAGATGTGAGAGAACAGATATTTTATCTCTCGTTCAGTTCAGTTCTAGGAGAGAGTAGATCGGGGGCATGACATGTATTCCCTAATATATCACTTGACTTGGTCATGTTGTTATTTTAAAAAATGTGCGTATACGCTGTGTGTGTCTCTCTCTCTTACTTTCATGGGTTGAAAAGGCTAATGCTAGGCAGGGCAAAAAAAGGATCCTTTGAATATAAATAAAAGGTTGAAATTGATAGGAAGATAGGAGAAAGCATAGGCAATATTTTTCTAGCGGACACACATGGTCATAGGAATAGACGGCGGAAGAATTATTTTAGGGATCTTCAAAACTACAACTCACAAATATGTGTCTTGTAAGTACTAAGGGCCAAAGGGAACAAGAGAAGAAAAGGATGGGAGACAGGAAGGAAGGAAACGAGAGTTGTAAGCATATAACAAAGTATCTACGCCGCGCTTAGCTGAATAGATAATGCACACTTTTGTAATAAAATCTAAGTTACTTGTAGATTTTATAGTAGATGATATGTGCGTACTTTTTTGGTAAATTCTATACGAGCAGCAGCACAAGCAGCACAGGAATTTTGTTTGCGTACAGATGGAGAACAAGTTTGGAATTGGAATGGATGAGTGCGATGCGATGTTGATGAAGGAAATGAAACGAGGTGAAGTGAAGGACGCACGGACACATATGTAGACAACGCACATGTGTATGCTACTTATTTTTGCTTAAAGTACCGTTACATTACTTTAGTTAACGTGAAAAAATGTGTCTTTTATTTGCTCACCCGACCCGAATCCAGAAAAATCATGAGAGACAATTGTTTTTGAAAGGCGATCGTAATTTCAATATTTAAAATACAAGCACAAAGAGAAAAACGTGGAAAACATCATATAGTATAAATTATACGGAGAGTTTTCAGTTGAAAGAAAATAAAAGGTAGGTCACGAGGTTGGGTCTTGATTACTAATAATGTCATATTCTCGTCGACACACATGTTTCATAGGTATTCCAAAGATCTAAGTATTCAGCAAGTGGCACATCAAATCAAAGACAGTGTTTAGCATATGGTACAAAATAATGAGCAATTGTTAAATAAATTCATGGCTTTCACCGGCATGGACTGTATAGAAGCGTTTATATCGAATGAGCACTGTAATGGTTCATTTTGTTTCCTTTAACTTACTAGCGTGAGATGAGAAAAGAGAAAGGAAAAAATTATATCACAAAGTACATGCCCACGTTATGTAGCATACAAGTGGGTTGAAGAATTTGTAAGTGGACTTGTTTTAATTCTGTTCACGCAGGTGGGAGTGGGAGTACG
Organism: Entomobrya nivalis; assembly: GCA_034695485.1. NCBI lineage: Eukaryota > Metazoa > Arthropoda > Collembola > Entomobryomorpha > Entomobryidae > Entomobrya > Entomobrya nivalis. The sequence goes on from JAQFZH010000853.1 coordinate 7,770, forward strand.
AGAGATTTGTTTAAAACAAGTTGATTTTTTAAGCAGCACAAGCACAAAGTAAATTTGCAGTTTTCCTACGCTTTTTCGCAAACTTTCATTACGACTTGACATAATAAATGTCTAGTAGATGGTGGAAGATGAAGACACAAATGTATACTTCAGTGTAGAAGTGTATGGTCACAACGTGAAGCATACATAATTTTCACATGCATTGCATTCAAGCTTCATGCCCACGTGTTTTTTGTCAATTACATATATAAAATAAGTGGGCGCTGATTAATAGGAAATTAATTAAAATGAACGCTTTTACAATAATAATATGTTAAATTGACTTTGAACGGTCACGCCTTGTGATTGCGAATGATATTTTTTGTACAACGTACAAAATGAGTGATTGCATATAAACGTGACCGGCTCAACAGAAATTACAATTTAAACTAGTAAACGTAACGTACGTACGAAACACCATTTCTTCGCACAAAAACATCACTTTTCAATTGAAATATGGGTAAAACTTGATGTATCCATTTTTTCTTTGCTGTATCTCTTGGGCATGGACATGTTCAACCATCAACAGCCAAAAAAGAAGGGTTGCGAGTGGACTATGGACTGAAATGAACCTTGCTTTTTAAAAAGAATACTGAGAATTCTCAAAGGTACAAAAAAACGACCAAGAAAACCTACAGAGAAAAATAGATGGAAAAGGACTTTTTTTCAAGTGATATTGAAAAATGGTGAAATGAATGAACAGGAACTAGGGAAAAAAGAGAAGATGCATGAGAGCCTGTCTCTTTTCAACGTGTTTTCGTTTGTATGTTTGTGTACGCACTCAACTTTCTATTCTCATCTCATCTGCTGACTTGACTGGGCTGCCTTTTTTTACCATTTCTTTTTTCGCAGAGTTCTTGTTTTTCTGACCCGTTTTGCTTTTCGCATAAAAAAATGTTCTAATGGACATCTATTCTCAAAGTATTTGACTGGTGGTGGTGTTGGTGTGTGGTGGCGTGCCTTGTGTGTAATGTGTGCTTCGACCAAAACGTACCTTAAAAATTGCGAATATTATTCCAATGCGAATTTAAAGAGAAAAGTTGCGCTAAGCAAGAACCAGAACTGGATCAGTAGTAGTACCAGTCACAGAAATAAAAAAATAACACGGAAAAAATGGACGCATTGGTTATGGCATTGATGGGAGTTGGAGTAAACCATTTACCCTTATCCTTCTTCTTCCTCGTCACTTTCTCTACTCTCGAACAATCTATATTGAATTGGAAATTGAGTGGCAATAACAAAAATGCATAGAAAATACGTAGTTTAGATATGCTATCATCGTTCGCCTGCAGCCTATCATAACATTTCGTATCGCATATCGCATTCATTCGCATTTCCGCCAGTATTCTTTTTTTCCATCTTCACTTTTCTCCTTTTGTGAAGGAAAATGACATGATACTGCATATTTATTACAATGGTATGTTGGTCTTGGTCCATTTTTCACGTGCAATATTGCAAAAAAACACACTGACGGAGAAATGGGAGCGTCAACAACAAAAAAATATAGTGAGAAACCAAAGTCGACGTACAATTTTTTACTCTTTCTGTTTGAAAACATAGAAATAAGCGTATCATAAAAGTATGGCTATGTTTTTCCTTTCTTTATGATCCTAATATACCTAGTATAAGTGTAAATATAATATGGAAACTTTCGTGCAACATCGAAAATGGCAAAACAAACGTATTTTTATGTATGTTTTAAAAACAGGAAAGCGAAACCCAATTTCGGTGGACATGTAACATCCCTATCTAAAGTGAACATTTGTCATGTACATATGCCCAAATATCTTCCACTCTATCGGTTTTGATGTGCGCACCAAAACACTTATTTGGCCACTCAGAACCAATATGCAAACCTATTCATTTCATATCCATCCATTCCTTTTTTCACACAGTTCCACATTTTCCCCCTGTTTAAAATGCAACACTGGTGGCATTAACAGCAGCCAACAAAAAAGAAATGACTCTAATAACACCACCGTGGAATAACGTCAGTAGTAAGAGCAAAAATCAGTAACTTTGCGATATGTTATCTAGGCAATACGATGCGATGATGCAAGTCGTTCGTTACAAGAATTATTTTTTTGTAGAAAAAGGTAGCATAGTATCATGATAAAGTTCTTGTACACAAAAGCAAGTAGAATGGGAAGAAGAAGGCAATATCGTAAAGTGGAAAATGGTAGCAGGCAAGAGAGATGACTAAAAAGCCAAAGTGAAAAGCTACATGCCATGCTACAACGTAAAAAGAAAGCAAATGGATATGGATAGCAAACAACAAGACAGGCCAGGCCACCACCACCACCGTGCCACACACACAACCAAACTGAAAAAAATAACGTCGTGTTGAATGCGTATCTAGTGACTATGTTATATGTTTTGTATGTGTGTCTGATGATTGCCTTAGCCTTGTGTTCTTTTCGTTTTGCTTTTGCTACTCTCCTTTGCTTTCCCATTTATATCCCATATTTCCCCTGTCGCTGTCTCTCCTTCTCGACTGGCCTGGCATAATGGAAAAAATACTCAGAGTCGCTTCCAAGCTCAGTCAGTTTCCAACACCTTCCACGGACGGATATATCCAGAAAGACACCTGGAGTAACCGCAACCTCCGTGTGTACAATCTTCTAGTTTTTTTCTTCAATCAGCGTATTGCCTAAAACACAACATATTTTCTTTTTTTTACATTGAAAAATGAGAAATTGTGTAAAAAATCTATTATTCTTCAAAAAAAAAGTGCTGAAAAAAAACTATGAAAAGTGAAAGGAACAAAAACGTGTGCTTTCTTTTTACGCAGTAGTTTTTATTTTATTTTGCAAACAGTGCTTCTTCTTGTGTGAGTGTCAGTGTTGGAGAATTAGCGGATCAGATAGACAGATATCATTTCCTAGTGTGTCACCAACCGTCTCCTGTGTTGTCATCATCATCTGTACTCTAGAAACACACACACTTCACGCACAAAAGGCAATGCCATCAAGATCATCATGACATGATGTAAAAAAAAGTAAGATTATTTGATACCACCACAACGTGAGTAGTAGTAATGGTAGTGAGTGTGTTACCGGTGCCCCAATCCAATCCAGCGTGAAAGTTCGCCCAGAAACCCATACAAGTAGCAGTAAAAACCAGCCTTTTAGCTAATATCCCATCACATCATCAACGAAATTGGTGACACTAAAGTGACAAGCAAAAAAGGGAGATCGGAGGAGATCCACCAGGAAAACAAAATATTTATACGAGGAGGGAACATAAAATAGTATCAAGAGAGCCATCGCTCCTTGTCCATTCGTTACATTTGTGGATTTCGTGGAAAAGCTTGAAAACCTAGGTATAGTACAAAAAGACACGGTTGAACGTGCAAACTTAATAAGTTTAGTCAAGGGAGTAAGTATCCAGTAAAAGAAAGCTGTGCACGCAGTAGTTTTTATACAAAAGCAAAAAAAATGTTTCTTTTATTTTGGTATGTTGCCTTTTCTGCTTTCCTATTTTTTTCTCTTTTCATGTCCTGTCGTTTTGCACGTATGGTTTTGGCTTTGCCCACCTTCTTGAGAAAGTTAATATGTCCGTTTAAATGTGTGTTGTTATTTATATCAACAAACAGCGAGATTTTCAGCAGAATTAGGTGAAGTGGAGGAGTCAGGTTTTTTTCGAGGGCACATAATATTACAGAACACACATTTTGCCAACCTTTTTATGGTTACTGCAATGACTGTAATGCACGTTTGTTGTGGTTTTGGTTCTTAGAAAGAAAATATCCTTCAAGTACCAACACCACCACCATCGGCACAAACACACGAGTTGCTGTTGTTTTTTCTCATTTTACATAGGAAATCAGCCCATTTAGCGTTGACTACACGATAAAGGGATATCCCATAACCCAATCTTGGTGACTTGGTTTCCCTTTTTAAAAAAATAGCGATTTGAGAGCTGAAAGCTACATGGGCCATGTATTATAATGTTACATATAAGCCGACCAAAATAACCATCAACATCCCCACAAGTGAAAGTAATTTGACTGCTTATTCTACAACTACTATACATATCATATGTATACCTAAATAGCTGAGGTATATGTATAGCTAAAAAAATTAAGCATTATAGCGGCTTGTGTGCATACACATTTGTTACATAACTTTTACAGGATGGAAAACTACTTGCAGAAAAAGGAGAAGACACGTTACTACTTACTTAATGTAGTTAAGAATCTCTTTCGTGTGATCGTTAAGATAGCACTTGAGACTCTAGGGTGACTTTAAGGAATTCACTTGTCTTTTAATAACATCAAATAATGCTATTAAGCAGACGGAAAACGACTACTTACCAGTGCTATTCTACCCTTTTCCTTAGTGTCTTTACTTGCTCACTACACGCCGCTTATTCCATAAAAATGAATATTGCTCGTTTTTATCTTGTCTTGTACTCGTTTTCTCCGGCTAAAATAGCATCAGCATCACTATCGATAACAGTATGTCAGCATCTTGTTTCTCAACGTTTTCATTCTTAAATTACCTTTCACATTAATCCCTTTTCCTTTTTTTGTATGGTAGTATATAAGCGTATATAGCTAATTTGAATAGCTTAAATTTGATAATTACTACTTTCTGTATACATGCCATCATCAACGTAATGAAGTACAGACTCAGGATTTAAATTTATATATGTAGCTATCTGCACGGATAAAGAATTCAAAGAATTGAAGACTTACAAAAAACTTGTTCTTACTCGCTTTTTCATTTTTCTCAAATTTCTTTCCTTTTTTTGTAGAAAATTCCTGAAATTCAAGGAGTAAGCTGTTGAACAAATAATAAAGTATTATTACAAGCACGTGCATATATGCTTAACGTGATAATGATATTATTAAGCTTACTTAAATTAAATTATATTTGACAAAGTCGTATATGAAATTAGATGAATGTGTAGAACTTGAGTAGAAGAGAATAATATGTATGTATACTATGTATAAGTATGTTACATAAATTAATCTATACGGCTTGTCTAAAATATATCATTGCCACCCGTTGCCAAAATATTTTCTGCCATAATCATCATCTTCGTATTTTTTTCTTCCTTTTTTGTGGTGGTATCACATCATCGGCAGCAGTCATCGTAATTTTCTCCTTTCAGATCTGTTGATTCAGGAGATTTCTCTTGACTTTTTCCTATTTAAAATTGTACCACTGACTTTTCCCACACATGTAGCATATGACGTAATTCGACTGTTAGTGATAGTTAAAGTGACAGGATGGGAGTGTGATAATGTATGGATGTATATAAATATTAGATTGCGGTGGCATCGGTGACTCTGACTGTGTGTGTGTGGGCGACTGTGAGTGGCAAATGGTAAGCCACAATAAAAACATACATTTTCACACGACCACGCTGCTCCTGATGTTAGCATGTGGTTTTGAGGTGGTGAGAAAAGTGATTTGATATGATGTGTGTGGGTGGCAGTGAGGTTTAGTTGCTTTAAATAATGGAATTTAAAGATTTTTGCTCGGAATAAAAATCACAGCTAGTTTTTGAATTACCGTAAAAAGGCAATGCTTTGTACATCTATTTTATTTGTAATGGTTTTTGAATCATTTTGATTACGTCGTTTTGTACTTAATGTGCAGATATCCTCAAACCAATATAACCAGAAAACGAATGAATTTTTTTTGTTCATAAACTGTTCGTAAATATCGTATCACTGATTTATATATATTCCACTTGTAATAAGAATATTATGTACATAATGCATACAATCATGGTAATTTGTGTATGGTTTATGGTTACTATCAACGACAAATACAATTTTTTGCTAATATATTCCAAATATGGTGTCAAACAGATGAAGACAGGCAAAAATCTTTTAATGGACAAAACGAAATTACTGAACACTGCAAAAACTACCACGGGTATCGTCACATAATGAAGGTCATTTTTATGATTTTAAATTACATTTTAGGGATCTTATAGCCTTTTTTTAAATAATAAGATCTTAAATCTGATATATGTACGTAATCACACGTGCATACAATTAATGACGTGCTCGTAAATTACCTTTACCGGAAGAGAAGTCATTTTCAGTGAAATATCTTTGTATGCACAAAATTCAATTTGATAGCACTTACGTTTTTCTTTTTTACATAACTTTTTTTTTCGCTTTCATGCATTCGTCTTTCTCCATTATGTTAAAGTTCAAGTTTACCTTTGTTAAGAACTTGTTTAAAATAAAACTTCAAAGAAGCATAAGAAACATAGTACTCACTCACATGAATAAATAATAACTTGATTCCAACCATCCTTCTTATCTTCCCTTGGAATTCAAAATTACACACACACATATAGCATCTCGAATGCATTTCCTATTAGTACATACTTATTTTAGTTACAAGGAATAAAAGGGATGTTCCAGGTTTCTTACAAAACCTTAACTATATGTACATATGCAAAATAAGTGTAATATATGTGAATACAACTTTCTCATTCATACGGACAACACGATTTTTTTAAACATATGTGTATACCTATGCATAGGTTAATACTTTTCACTCCAAAGAAAAAACTTTTCTCTTTTTTATGAATAAGATCACTTCAGGGATGCGATGCAATAATAGTATAATGCAACCTCATCCCATTATTATGGTTAGAAATGGAATCAGTCTACATATATGTTTATACACATTTTATAATATATGTATGGATCGTGTAGAAATTTTTATCTAAAAAGTTTACAAGAGCAGAAGAGTGAAAGCAGAAAGCAGCATGTTTTATACTTCCTTACTTACATGTCATGCTTTATCTTGTGCAGTTCCCTTGTATCTTGTACTAACTAACTAGAACAGATAGCTATACTCTCTCTCTCTGTTCTGCTGCTCATATGTTCAGTATAATTTGTGTACTTACTCCAAAGTGGATAGCATAAATAAATATATTATGCACACATATGTACACAACAGACAAGCTTAAATAAAAATATTATTGTGTGTAGTGCTTCATGGACTCTGAACAAACACACATAAAACATCAGCAGACGAGAACAAAAAAGGATAACAACATGTACATAAATAAGATTCTTTCATTTTTGTTAACTTCTCTCTCTCTCTCTCTCTCTTTGGCCAATTTTGAGTTTGCTTCTCAAGAAAAGAAAAGAGAGAGATGGAAAGCATTCAGCATGAATAATATCTTAAGATGGAAGTGGTAGCAGAGTAGTGGTGGCCTCTAAACTAAACTAAAGAAAGATGATAATACCTTTTTAGTCCTTCCAATGCGCTTACAAGATAGTTTTGTAGACTCACTTCACTACCTCAACTACTCCTACTACTACACACTTGACTCTTAACAAAGTTGATTATGAGAAAGCGAGATGGGAAAACATAGTTTTCACATAGCAAGTTTTTTTTCTACTAAAAGTACTACTACCATATTTGTTTGTTTGCTTAACTTGCATTACGTTTTACTTTCAGCCATGACGGCATTTCTTCATTCAAGACGGTCACCGTCACGGGATAACATGATATTTGCTGAGCAATGGTATTTTCTACAAAAACCCGACCAAGTTACACGTAAAAGTGTTCTCTTCCAGTTTTTTTGTATTTGTTTGAGAACAACAATATTTGTAAATATTTGGTAGGTAGAGCAAACCACAATTTCAGAGGACATGGCTGGACATTCCTAAATAAAAGCAAATCAATGCCGATGTCGTTTGTGTGTATAAAAAGTGCCGACGTGACAAAGTCATGACGTCCGCTAAAGGTCAATGCTACTCGTGCATATAATCCATCCCATGGTTTTAGCATCATTTCGGTGACATGGCATATGGCATGGTTGGTAGCTAACTTGTTTATTTATTGTCAAGGAAATTACCTTGGCTTAGCAATTTTACTTGCCTGCATTATTTTGATAATTTTGTGTATTTTTGTACCTCGCGGCCAGCCGTTTGTCTTTCTATTCATTTTTCAACGCAATTTTACTGCTGCGATTCTACCTACTCGTTCTACTTATGACAACAATGGATTCAGATTTTTACTTTGAGGGAGCTGGAGACTGGAGGGAGCACCGGTCGCCAGGATCAGATACGACGCCTTACGTCAAGCGAAGATTTAGAAATGGACTGCCCATACCTGTTTTTCCCACTCGTGGTGCTAATGGAGGTAGCCAAGATCACCAGGGAGCTCATGTTCCACATGCTGCATCCCCATCTTTGGTAAACGTCCTCAAGGAATACCTGTGCTGCCCTGTGTGCAAGGACACTTGCATTGAAACGACTGCTACAAACTGTGGTCACAAATTCTGCAGAGAATGCTTGGATAAGTTACGGCGACATAAATCAGTGTGTCCCATTTGCTCCAGCTTGATCACATCTCAACATCGACTCTACACTGATGACCTATTCGTGGAATCTCAGCTACCGTTTTTGCGTTCAGAGTTCAGACGTCGTTTTGAACTTGCTCGTTCGCTGCGCCTGGAGAAATTGATGAAAGATAACAGCAGCACGATGAAAAGTGTGCGCAGGAAGTTGGATAATTCGCTGGTGTTTCTAAAAGGCAAAAATTCATTCAACTTGGTCAGCAAGATACGTTCTACTTCAAATAGTTTGGTTGGAAAAATCTACGAATGGAATCGCGCCTGGGACCAGAAACTACTCATTGGAATCCTGTTGGGTATGCTGGTGACCATGATGTATTACGGATTACTTGGTGGAATCGTTGACTTTGGACAGTACACGTGGTTGGCGTGGAAAAACTTCAATGGGACCATTCCCGAGCACTGGTTGGCCCAGAATACGCCATTTCGCCAGGAAAGTGTGGGTATGCCACTTCAAATCCCGAGTCCAGCCCGTCTACTCCAAAAGGCAATTGACACGACGGACATTATCTGGGAGCCATTCTTCTACCTGTTTGATAGGAATAGTTAGCCCAGATAGTGATAATAATAATGGACGAAAAAATGTATGTCGATTTAACATATTCAAACTATTTTATTTACAATGTGCACTATAAAATGTAAAATGTATACTTTTCGCTAAATAAATTGATTGTAAGCATGTTTTAAAAAGCACAAATGATTTACATACCTATGTATTAGAGTTTAAGTTTTCATTTATAATTATAAATTCATAGCTGTGTAGCCTTGCATAATCTCAACCACCTTATTTTTATTGACCTAACCGAAAAACAGAAGCCTTTGCACTCTTCCATACTTCATTCCATTGCTTTGATTTGAATTGAGCAGTTTTCAAGAAATCACATACCTTGAATAAATCATTTTCATGCTGCTACTACTATTAATATTAATAGCAACAGTACCACATGGAAATTTTATGACAATGACAAATCGTCAGTGTTGTCACTGTGGTGGAGAAAGTAAAACAAAAGGAGTTTTTTCCAGAGAAACCACAAAACATGTTTACGTAGTTATTGATTGAAATGATGCGGGTTTGGATGATGGTGATGACATGTAATATACATAAAATGCACACATATTCACATAATCTGAATTAAAGTAAAACGCTAATGTGTCGCGATACAGTTTTTGGTTAGAGTAAGGCATGATATTATTGATTACAATTTTTGTAAAGCCTTGAAGAATATCCGGTTATGACAATGAAAGTATAAGTAACTTTGATTCCCATAAACTCGTCTCTATTTACCAACCACAATAATAACTACAATTTTCTATTTATTATTCCTTTCACTCGTCCCCGATCTCTTTGTGAAACGTCCCTCTACTCAGATAGAAAGTTTAGTATTATATTTTCTACAAGTTTTGTAATGAATGATGAATGTTGTGTGAGCCCGAGTCAGAAACCATAAAGCTTTTAGCTCATTCTCTGTAGCTAATTGATGCAAATAACAATATCTGATTTCATTACGCCATTCTCTGTTGTGATAGTGGGTCTGCTTATTTATTGGCGTGCTCCTATATTTATATTATTTATACTATATCGTCGGGTCCTGGTGTAATGTGTATGTATGTGGTGATGATATAGGTATTCGACAAGGTTTTGACGTGGATGTGTGGGAAAAGCTGTTGATGATGGCACACGGCATGCCATGCCAGTAAAATCCATATATGTATTACCTATTTTGGTTTTTTGTCCTTGCATGTATGTCTTTGGTCGTTCCATCGCTGCCTTTGTCTCCGCTTAAAAGGAAAAACCGAAAACTGATAGTTTCAATGACGGTTTCACACGTTGCTTACTTAGATAACTGTGCGGTTTACTTTCCCACATTATTTAATTGTTTAAACTATTTTGGGAAGAACGATGGGAAGGCTATTTGCAATGAAATGCATATGTACATTATACATTTTTTGTCGTGGTCGACGTCTCGACGTCGACATCGTGTAAGCCAGATAATGTCATGTCCATTAATTCTAAATATACGTGAATCCTAATGATAGTAAATAAACGGAAAATATCAGTATAAGCTGTCAAACTACTAAAATGGTACGTTGAAAAATATACGTTGAAAAACTCAACAGACGCCACATTTTTGCTCCAAATTGGAACTTTAATAGGCAAAATACGGGAAACTAAGAAGATTGAAAGCTTGACAAAAGAAATAAGTCGCTTTCTCGCCCACTCAATTACATAAGCCTTCATAACCTTTTCAATTAGCGTAATACATATTACATGTATAAGACTTCTTATAAATTGATACTGTTGAAATCCTCGTGAAAATCGAGTAATAACATCTGCACCTCCCACTCAGAATATCTCAGAATATCAAACAAATATTATCATTATTTTGTGATGACCTCTTTTAAGCCCTTTGAATGATTCACACAGGCAAAAAATTCATATCAAATCAACTTGCTTTATAACAGTCGCGTCGTCGAACAACTTTGCATACCATTTTCATATGCAATATCCACTCATTTTTAGATGTATTGATAAATATGTATATGAAGGCAAACAATGTAATAATATCATAACTGTGAGCTCTTCTCCTATATAATGAGTACCAATACTACCAATTCCTTTTATTTAAACACATATATGTTTTTTATAGTCCGGAATGTGTCTGGAATTGTCTGGATAGTACTACTCTTTAGCTGATATCATCTACTGTTTGCATAAGAGTAGGTAATGCGGTTATTATTTGACAAATTTAGATTTCCCTTTTTCTTTGTGGTATACACATTTCTAAAAAAAACTATTCAACTTTGTGTGGTCGCTTTATACCCATATGTAATAGTTTCAGTTATAAAAATGCAATAATATTCCCCACACCTACAAAATAGACAGTCATTATAATACTTTGCCGATAAAAAGAAAAAAAAATCCGTTTCCTTCTCATTGTCAATCGCGCCTTTTATTTACGAGAAGAGGGCGGCTCTCAAGATGAATTATTGATGCTAATGTAAAGGGACCAAGACAATTTTATTGATTTTTTTGGTGTGTTAGTGTCCATAAATGTTTGTAGAGCCATTCGTTTGTTTTTTATACACACGCCTTCAACTTTATTATCCAATTTTCGTGTTTTGTTTTCTATCAGCTTTTCCCTTCCATAATATCTTATGAGTTAGTTAACGTAGAAGGACCAAAAAGTAGAAGCTCAAACACAAACAAATATCTATTTACAGAGTACCTCCATTCCATCTCATTGCCAAGTTGAGTTGACTTGATGGATATTATGAACAGGTTTACTTCGTTCTTAATCCACTACTCCTCCTCTCTCCTTCCCCCACATTGCATTTTACGTAATGTTCAACAATAACTACAGGGAATTTTCTTGTAAGTCAACTCATTAAAGCCTAAAAAAAATACCTAGGTATATGGTTATACTATACTAGTATTTGATGGCATCCGTTATTCCTCTTATCTTTTTTTCTGCTTAAAACCCCTTTCTGCTTTCTCCCACATAGTAAATAGTATACTTGGAATACAGTCACAGTAAACACTGATGGAATAACGCTGGTAATCGATCTAATAGCCCCAGAGAAATCTTGTTGGTTTCTACCTCCTTTTTCTTCATTTCACTTTCATTCATTCTCTATACTCCTCCAATGCTTGAATAACAGAACAGAGTACACACACAAACAAGAAGCGTGTATTTTTATCCTTAGTATTTTCTTTGGAAGCAGGAGCAGTGGCAGGAGCAGAGATAAAAACGACGTCAAACGCGTGACTATATTTTTTCATGTTCAATGTTGACTTTTCCACAAGGCAAGTAAGAGTGGGATGGGAGCAGAAGCTCAGAAATATAGAACCTGCTACTAGGCATTTTCCCATTGCGTTTTCATGCCATTCAGGAACCAATCCACCTAATAATATGTACTACATGTACCATTTAGTATTTACCGGAAATTCTTATTGGGGAAGAATACAGAAAACAAAATTACGTTATCGTGTTCTTTTTTCCGTATGTCTGCTCTGTTTCCTTTTAAAAAGAATTCACTGGAGCTGGAGAGAAAAGAGAGAAGCATGTTTTGTTCATTGAACCATAATAATTCCTTTACAGAAATCGGAATGAGTTGTTTCTTCTTTCTCTTGAATGGCATTCATTCATGCTCATATGTCTCTGCACGTTTTTGTTTTTGTATTGTTCTTTTCTTCGTGGTGGTTTATTTTCAAGCTATCATATTTGAAAAGATGAAGTTTTCTGCTCTTGTCGGTGGTGGTGGTATAGTGAGGATGGTGTAATTGCTAAAAATAGAGAAGCCAAAAATACATTTATTTAAACTAAAAAATTGCCCCTCCACAACTTCATTCAACCGTAAGTACGCATAAATTGCATGCAAATAATATTCCTATTTTTATAACTTTCATTTTGACTTTTCCATTCAGCCTAGCGTCACCATTATGTACACCCTTTCACCATCATATCATATATGCCATCACGCCAATGCCAACCCATACCACATCGAACCAGAAACATATAAACTTTTTTTCTTATTCCTTTTCATCTCATTTCCGACAAGTTTGTTCTTTTCTCTCTCATTTTCGTTTTTGAATATTGCTGAACGTGGTAATAAGAAAATCTTTGTTTTTTTTTCTTCATATTTTCCTTCTCGCAAAAATATTATTCAAGCTGCACGTATATATTTGTGTTTGTATGGTGTTCTTATTCCTTCTCCGCTATCTCACCCCCCACATCTCACTCACACTATTACACAACTTGAAGCATGACTTTTTCATCAAATCTTGAGAAAACATTCTGACGCCTTCCTCTGTTCTGTTTTCTGAGATACGAAAGAGTAGAGCAGTAGTACTGCTGTTGCTGATACCTCGTAAAATAACTTTTTTTGCATTTCCATATCAGATGACTTAAAAGAATAAATGACATACAGAAACAGTATTCAAGTTTGGATGAAATGGTAATATTGTGGTGTGTACTGGATTTGTTTGGGATTCTTCAATGTTACATATTTCCGTCTCTGAATGTATGATGATGTGAGATGTGAAGGATGTGACTGTTGTGCTGTGTATGAATCTCACTCGTTTATGAAGAAAACTTCATCTAAAATACTGTATTATGCAACATGACGCTTTTTTCTTTCTTTTTAGATTCGGCGAACTTGGATAGGCTATATATACGTAGAAGCATGTACCTATAAACTTTCAGTATAAAGCATATACATTTATCTAACATTCAATATTTATATTGAACGCGAGAAAGCAATCAGAAGCGCGGGCTGTTGTGCATCCTTATTTTTTTGCACAACGGCTTTACTCTCTATATATTATTCCATGAGGAATTTTATGTTTCTTCTTTGCACTTTCACCATCATCCTGTCCTCATCATCATTCTTTTGACTTGTGTGTGTGACGATGAGAACGCGGCGTGGCTGAGTCAGTCAAGTCATACTAAAGCCAAAGCCAAGCCACTAGTCAAAACCCAGTTTTTGTCAACTTCTAGATGAGACGATTCAGTGGCAAAAAGTGAGTTACGTAAGCAGAACAGTACAGGGTACAATATAAAAAGCGAAAGTTAGGATGGAGATTGGAGACCTTATCCAAAAACAGCTCGGAGCATTTTTCCCTTCGAAGCAGGGTAGTAGGAAGGGGCACAGGCAACTAGTGATAGTGCCACCATTAAAGCTATGGTGGTGGTCGTAGTGGTGTGAGAAACTTCAGAGATGTTTCTTTTATAGAGCCATTTTCTACATCCTCCTCTTTATCTCTTGGAAAAGTACTACTGCTTGGCTTGTACCTTGTACCGTTTGAAAGTATGTCTATAATCCTAAGCATATCTTTAGCCATCGCATCGTCATCATCCTGAAAACAAGTTACATTAGGTAGGTACGCTTCTTCGTAGTTATGTACGCGTACGTGTCCTTCAAGTAGCACTAACAAGTACACACGGGAACACTATTTCCCTCGCCTGTAGATGTGAATAGAGAGTATGTTTTGCAAGTTTACTTGAAAAAGTGGAGACACGGGAAAGAAGCAAAGGAAAAAGAACCAAGTAACGGTGGTGGGAAGGCACGTTCTCGTAAAACATTCTTTCAATGTTCCTGCATAAAGCATAAAATAAAGGTTGTACAGCTAACAGTGTAACGTAAAGTGATTGGTACTCATTTCTTGCAGAAACTTTGAATGGTTTAAAGACGTAATAATGTCATTTAAAGTGTGAATGTAAAGTGGTTACATGGAGCATCTACTATGTACATCTTGTTAATAATCCCCAATCAAAGCATCATGAGTATAGAGTGTATTTCATATTTACGTTCCATTCCCTTGATAAAGCGGTCACAACTCACAACGTTGCTTGCGTAATGCATGTGGATTTTTTTTTATAGAAGGAGGTGTTTTCAGTAAAGGAAAATCGTTGTATTCTCCTCAAATGGCGATAGATTGTGGGAAAGTAAGAGTTACGTTTTCCTTATTTGGTATTTTTGCTTTGAAAACCCCTTTTTCACTTGATAGATCATTATTTTGTTATTAAGCCATCATTCGTAGACATGTGTCATTTTTTACATTCCAGTTTGTATACCTACCTACATATGTATGTATTATCTAAGCATGTAGATGTACTGAGGTAAATTCACATTCCTTCTTGGCGAAAGTCAAATAACACACAATCAAACATCCATTCACCTTTCCAGTCTAAATAAACTAAACTCACAACATAGCACAATCAGAAAAGCTTACTCCAGGTTGGCTAACTGACTGGGTGATGATGAGCTTAAATAAATAATAATAACACGGTTCCCCTTTACTACTCTTTTCAAAGTAAAATACGATCCAAAAAAGTGAGAAGGGAAATAAGCCAAAGTAAATATCGAAATGCATTTTCCTATCATTCATTTTTACACAATTTATCAGCGAGCCTACTTCTATCATTCGTTATAACACAGCAAACATACATACATATATACATTATAAATGAGACATCGGACATTCCCCGCATTCCCTGAGGCAAGACAAATCCTAAATTTTATTCTCTTATTTTGACAAGTTTTACATAGTTTTTTATCTGTGGACTTATTTTAACTGAAATGGAGAAAAATAAGAGGACAATGACCGATCGCAAAAGAAAAAAACTCAAAAAAGCAAGTTTCCCAAGTTGACTTGAACATTTTGTTTTCACTCTTCATAAAATATTTTAAAACTTTTTTATATAGAGTAGGGAAAGAGGAAGTAAGGAAAATAGTTTGAATGTCTGTTAGAAAAATTGGACGACACGGACACGGACAGATTGAAGAAACTAGTAGAGAGAAAGTATGAACTGTGGAAAGCAAATATAAGAAATCGACTGAGTGAATTATTATTACAAGCAGAGTAAAACGAAGGACAACGAAGAAATATAAGATAGTGTTAGTCTTTGACTTGCGTTATTTTATGATGACAGCTTGTGAAGAACTATCGGATGCAGACGACAAGAAACATCAAAACGAAAAATAAAACGTACATGAAAAGAAGCGAAACGCGTGAGGTGTATATACATATGTTGATAGTAGCAAGGTAGGTAGGAAATAAAGAGAATAAAACTGCAAGCACTTTATTTAGCTTATATTTTTTATCTCATCATTTTTTCTAGATTTTTTTTGCCAGTTTATGTAGCGCCTTTTTTTGTAAAGGTTTTCTCACAAAACAACTCCTGCTGTGTTGGCTGAGCTTCCCTTTTTATTTACAATAACTGACAATAATAAATAAATAGTAAGAAGGAAGAGAAAAAATGCAACAGTAAGAAAGATGGCAGAAGGAAAAAAACGTGAGTATTAAGCTTTGTGAAGAAGCCTGTCTATTAATATTGACTTGAGTTTGAGTTTTTGCGTTGCAAGTCTCAAGTTTCAAGCTGAAGTTTACAAGAAAGAAAGCAAATAGAACCGATCAAGAACACACAACCAAAAACGTTGGGGTTCTCTTCGAATCTTTCGTTTCTATTCAACTTCTTCGGCAAAAAAAATATCGGCTTTCATATCGGCGTTCTTGATACTCTGTTGCTTCTCTCTGCTTTTTTGATCTGCCAGGAGAGAAAAATGGAAAAGGAAATTGGTTATATGGTTTGAATGAAGAAAAAAAGGGAAGGAAGGAAATGATGTTTTTATTATGTGCATGTAGTATTATTACTTATATTCTCTTCATTCTGCTTGAGTTTCCTTCTTCTTTTTTGTATTTCCAAGTGGCTATTTGCCGACGTTTATTGGTGGTGTAAAAAAATTCTTTATGAAAGACAGCCCGTTTAGTGTCAGTAGTAAATAAAGAGGAGAACATACTTAGCTAGTTAATATTATACACTTGTATGATTGTTGATTCTGGTAGTGTACTAAACTACGATACAGTACTAAAAAAAATGTTTTACTTTCTTCCTTTGTAGAATTTTACAACATGCGTTGCTACTGCCGCTGCTGCATAACGTGTTTGCATGGTGGTGCAAAATGAAATGGTGGTGTTAAGTTTCAAGTTAAAGCAAGATGCATTCCAATGAATTCAAGGTTGAAATGGAAATGGTAAGATTTTATATGTTATATACACAAGTTTACTCAATGACTTTGTTAACGATATATAAAGCACACACTTTTAGTGACTGTAATATAATATTATATAGTGGTAACGGCACTTTATACTGAATGGAGAATACATGGCAAGATTGCTTTATTCTTTTGAGTGTGTAATTTGGTTTTACGTTTCATGAGATAAAACGACAAAGGCAAAAAAGATAAGTTAACTTGGGAAGGAGAGAAAGCCTAGTATTTGTACACGTGTGTGTAGTGTGGAGTGTGTGTGTGGTAAATGCATGGCATAGCATGTCATTTTATTTCGATTTTGAGAAATTCTCAGAAGAAATACATGGTTGAGTGAGAATATATAGAGAAAGCTTTCTAGCGAATGTTTGTGGTAAAGTGTTGAATTGGAACTTTTTGAGGAAAATAAATAAATATTTTTTTGGCTTGTTCGTCCTGCTATTGGTTTATTTTTATTTTGAATCGCTTGAGTTTTGATAGAAATATCATGGGATTATGAGGAAATAGATGGAAAGGAATCAAATATGTAATGAAAGTTCAATGAGACGAATGAGCATGCGACAGGACAGAGTAGCCAGCCACAAGGAGATGGCAGATGATTATCATCGAAATGGAATCGAGTTACTTCACTGGAATGAAAAGATAGGAAAAGTAATAGCCAAACGGAAGTGTGTGTGTGTGGTGTCGTTGATGATCATGATGATTGTATATTCTAAGATTGTATGACCATATCAGTGCAACGCAACATACAAAAACGGTTTGCGATTATGATTATGTTGTGACTAGTAATGGCAGTTTTGGATTTCGGTTTCTTTGAAATATATATGTGTGTACATCAAAAAAATAGAAGATGAAAAATAAAAAATATACTACTCTTGTTCAATTTTACAAGCAGTATTCTGTTATGCTACGCTGTACGCTGGGTTTGGATGACTACGGAATCTTCGAAAAATAAACTTTTGTTTAAAATAAGACATTTTATCCAAGGAGCGTGAAAACAATTCAAACACTAGAAAACTGTTTGTTAAAAATGAATTAAACTCAAAAGGAACAGAAGTTCTATTTCAGACTACGTCAATCCATTTTATAGTGACGAAGACGAATGAGAACACCTCAGAAATTAAATAAGTAGGGTGTTATGTATGTAAGTGGAAAAAAGTATTTCATATTTGATCATCGTCATCATCATGACTTCGACTTGTGTTTTAACTTTTCATTTTTCCCAAACATTTGACATTATTACGAAACTACAAAACGAGAGGGGAACAAGTAGGACACATCCAATAAGAAACAAAGTTTTTCATCTATTGTAGTTGTATCGTGACGTAAAACAAGCCAGAAATTTTGAGAATTGCATATAAACTAAACTTTTTTATTTATTTACTTTTTTGTGAGTTTTCATGGAAAAAAAGCGGGTGGGTCGGTGTCGGTTGGTATATTGCTAAAAAACCGGCGAGAAGATAGATACAGCTTGTTTTTAAATTCAAGAAATCTAGTTGCTTAATATTACACATGTGTCGCCCCTTTTTTTCTGTTTTCCACTTTTTAGACAAGTCAAGTCCGAGCCGTCACTCACACAGAAAGTATTATTTGCATTTTTTAGACAAAATTGTCTAAAAATTGCTAGCAGAACTGTTGCAATTTAAATAAAATCCAGAAAACTCTTTTGTCCTTAGTAGGTATACTCTCAAGACAGCGCGAAAAACTTTAGCCAAGACAAGTAATGTATGCATTTCTATTTCGAATTCTTCGTTTTATCCGTTTCCCCTTTTCCAGCTAATGACGATGATCATGATCATGGAGACCTTTTGCGCTTGATTTGCTGGGACGATTCCATTCCGTATCCAATCTAGTAGACACAGTAAGCAAATTCTTTACACACATGAATGGCTATAGCATGGTCATCATCATCAAAACGAAACATTCATATCACTTCATTCCATCTTGAAATTCCATTTCCCTGGCTTTTTGGTTTATTAGGATTCTCGGAATCCTATTGAAAATGCAATGTACGTATAGTGTTTGTTGGTTCCGTGTGTCCGTCCGTTT
>JAQFZH010000854.1:0-26744 GCA_034695485.1 Entomobrya nivalis
TTTAACCCATTTAAACCCGTTAAAACCCGTACCCGCGGGTTTCTATCTCCAAACCCGCGGGTTTTGCCATATCTGGCTACAGTTTTCTCCACAACACAGTGAACACATAAAATATAGATGTATGTAAATGATGATCATGTCTTCAAAAATATAACCACGAATTCCGATTTTTTTATGACTTTCAATGACTATTTTTTGCTTGTGGATATAACATGATTTATGAAGTTTATGTTCAAAGCGCCAGCAACCATGCAGTAATTTTGCATGCTTTATTACTATTGTATATGCGTACATAACATTCTAATCAATCAACAACCTAAAACCTAAAACAATGCAATGTACGTTTCGTTGTATGTTGTAGAGAATAGATAGAAGACCGAAGTGCTAAGATCCTGAAGACGGGATGGAATGAGCTTGCCACAAGAACCCTACATCTCCCACCATCACAATACTTCTAACCAAGAGCAACAGCGAACCATGTAAATTAGAGTGCAGAACAACAAACAACGAAGTAAATTTTTTTTTAACCAGATAGTAAGAAACCGAATGCGAACTATTGACTATTTATGATAGGATAACTTTACTCATCTCTGTCGGTGCACACATAAAATATTACGACATACAACATACTTAAAACAGGTATGTTCTAAGTTTGTTTATGAATATATAGGAATGGACAATGCTGTTGATGAGGAACCGTCTTTTCTCACTCCACGAATTATTTATTGAAGTAAATGTGGTGTTTTAAACTGATATGAAACAAAATAATTTTAATGGAAGGTTTAGTTTCAGCTAGCTGAACAGCATATTTTTTCTCTTCTTGTCTTGCCTAAAGAGAAAAACAAAGTGGAAATTTTCACAAAAAATGGGAAGTCCTTACTGCCTGACCGCAGGACTTTTGATAGCCACAAATATTTATAATTTTACATTTTTCCTTACATGCTAAAAATAACAATAGCAATAATAAAAGCAGCGAAGTTTTACTGATGTCTTCCCTTAAATCTAAATTTAGGTGCTTAATAGAGTGTGAATAATACATACATGTGAAAACTGTTTTAATACACTGACGGAGGTGTGAGGTGACAATCATTTCCATCAATATACACATCAAAGAAATATCCGTGACTTTTAATTGAAATTTTGCTAAAGTTCTGTGCAAACAATGTGTCATCACTCATCACTGCGTTCCAATGAAAATACAGTTTGACAGAAAGAAAGAAACAGGAATTGTATGAAAGATTCGTAACAAATTAATACCCCTTTTCAAAAGCAAATATAATGTTCAATGCTTAAAGCATTCTCATGCATACATATTTTTATGCTTTGTTGTGTAACACAACTTGTGTTGTGAGGTGATGAAAAATGGAGGCTTTGTGGGCTTGTCAATGGCTGTCAATGCTGCTACTAGGCATCATTGCACTAAATTCTTGCAAAAAGATTCCTTGATGAGTAAGTAAACTCTTGTATGAGTGTTATGTTTTTTCTTACTCATTATTATATAGGTTATGTGTACATACGCAACATTGTTTAAAGATAAATATTATTTCTTGAATGGGACGAAAAGTCCTTTATTGTATCAGTTCACTTGAAACATATCATGCAATCCACTATCGGTAAACCTATAAATTATTCCGTTTTATACAACTGAATTTTTTTATTCATCGTCTTTGTTCATAAGAAATGATTGACACGGGTTTTTCTCAACAGCTTTATTTCCTCTTTTGAGAATGTATCATTAATTTCTCGTTGTTGAAGGCGGAAAATACTGACAGTGACAGGTATGGTATGGCAAAGGGCAAGATTCGTGATATTTTGCAAGCACCAATTCCAATTCCAAAAATATTTTCTACAAAATACGGATAAAAATTACTTACATTTGTTTCCAATCTACGAAAACTGCATCAGACTAACACTTAAATTGTTTCTAGGTTAGTGCAAATGTAAATATGCATGTAATTTTCCCCACCATCCATCTTAGTCGCATTGAATGTTTTACTAAAAAATCTCTGAGTGGGTGTAGTAGATTTTTGTAACATGAGCAATGTTCATAGTTAAACTTCTATGATGTTGAGCTCATTGTAGATGTTTAACTACATATAAAATACTCGGAATTCCTAAGTAAAAAGTAGAGTGTAGCTAGACTTCATTACACCGTTTTCATTTTATTTGTGTTTGCCTTATCATAATTATAACTCTACCTGTCAGTTTCCTTCTCCTGTTAGCTTTGCTAAAGCTGTACTTTGAAATTCATGCATATTTCCCGAGGAACTGTATGAAATCACACGCACCCATTACCCATTACCCATGAATATTATGAATCATGAATAGGTTACATCTTTATTGTTAGTGCAGTAGTAGCATTTTCGATTATACTTTGTTTGCATGCACCCTCTCCTACACACTTCACGCATTTTGTTAGGTGCTGGAGTTTTAAACGCAGGTGTTTTAAGATGAAATCAAGACCAACGCTTGAGTAGTTAGAACTCACATTAATACACAGCAGTGGCACCAGTAGTAGAGGCAAATTGTATAATGCGGTAAGCAGTAAGCAGTGTGCTGTTACGACCGTTTTTAATAGACAAATACATTTATATTAGGGGAAAAAACTCTTTCTTAAACGAAACCAAATTATAAGCAATTATGCTCACATAAATCATCATCGAAGTAGTAAGATGATATAATGATGATGTTATGATAACAAATCTCGTCTTCACGGCAATAACACATTCTATTCCTTCTCGTAAATATGTATATCATTCACAGCAAAGCATTGTCATTTTCCCCTAATTACGGCGACTTCTTTTCTTAGCTGTGAAGTAACTATGGCAAAATGAATATATGTTGCGCTGACTGTGGTTGTAACTCTAATACTTCACTAGACATATGTATACATAATATTAACAGCAAACGTATCATTACCGTCCGTCGTCTCACAATCATCTTTGCAATCATCATCACCAATCTCGCAGTCGCTGCATATTCTCATTCGTAAGCATCTCCAACCGCAACCACTAAAGAGCAATTGATATAGTGCATTCATACATACATACATATAATATGTGTACCTACGCTCGTGTGTTGTCTTAAAAGACCGGTATTATTTCGATTACCTAAGCTTCCTTCCTCCGGCTAGTCGTGGTCGTTTTTCATCTTCGTCTTTTTTTCTTGTTCATTTGCCAGTGTAATAAGCAGTCATACCAGCATATTTTTTCCAAAGAATAATGAATAGGTGGATGGGTGCACTAATACAAGCTCGCACAGATTTCATACATGGAAATAAGGAGGAGGCATCATTTTTTTATTCATATTTTTTATTTACCAAGTAATACACTTACGTAAGCTTTTATTTTCAACACATTGTACAGCACACTGTCCAAGGCGTCAAGTCGTCATGGCTAGCCAGACGTTCAGTCTATTCGTCCCCCTAGTTCATCATTATTACATATCATCATTCTCCATTCTCACATACCTAGTTATAGATTAGCAGGAGTATAAAATGTTTTGCGCATTCGTCGGCATACTATTCATTTCAACGCACCTGTATTGTTGTAGGCAATGCACAGTTTCTCCAAAAAAAAAATCTAAACGAAAAAGTACATTGTAGGCAACGCATTGAATACATTTTACCAGGTTATTATAATAATAGTAATAACAATGACGATTGACTTGACGAAGCTGATGGACTCGTTCAGAAACAGGCTTCCTCTGTGAACTGTGGGAAACTTTGTCTGATTGTGGTTATTCTTGTATTTAGTGTCATATAATGTATGCATGTATGTATGTGTATGATATAATCAGCACTAATTTAGCTTTACTTTTTCATTTCACTGCGTTTTAAACTGACAGTTAGTTACAAAGAGTCAGCCCAGCAGTAATAACGTGCTGGCTGGCATGCATCAAATGTACATTTCTTCCTGAAATTTGGAATTACGCACACTTCACTTACTAACCAACTAAGTTTAAATTTATTCTGTTGACAGTGGATTTCATATTTAGTTGTTTGCTTATCATTTTGGCAACATCATTTTACACAAATTTATTTCCAATACAGTGAAAAATTCTGTTGATACAAGTATTTTGGGGTGCTTTGTGGAACTTGGTCTTTTGTGAAAACTGAAGTGCTCGATATTTTTAGGATTTAATGTTGGTTATAATTTGTACACATTTATTAATTCAGACCGTGGTAAAATAGCTCGTGATAATAAAGCTTTTCAGCATGAATAAATTCGGTCAATATTTGCGATACACAAATTGTTACTAGTACCTAACCCAGTCAGTGTATTCTGTTTGTCGTGTGCTTATTACTAGTATACATTAAAAAACATTATAATATAAACACCACAGGATTTCCTTTGGATAAAGAGTCTCTCGTTAATAAAGAGAGCAAAACATAAAAGCCCCATCAATAAGTGTTAGCTTGTTGTTGTTCTATTTTTAAAGTGTAACCCTTTTCTGCTAGGAAAATCAACACGGATTTACATAATCAAGTAACTCCATCATTTAGAACAGAATTCATATGATCTATGACAACGGTAAGAGGTACTAAAATTTACATACAAAATCATTAAGCAGCAAACATAGTGATAATTAGATTGTTTTAGATGTAAGTTTTTAAACTTGTCCATTTAAGCATTTATTCATGTTTCATACATTTAAAATATTTACATTGGTATTTTCACTTCCACTCTTCTGATAATTCAAAATTACCTTGTGAATGTGAATACGAAAACACGCAGAAACGCACTTATGTGCTTGTACCACATCACATGTAGTTTCAGAAGCAAAATAAGAACATGAGATCAGTTCTAGGAAAATACAAACCAATCATAAAAAAATAGTTTACTCTTGACGATAATTTCGACATTTTTTTTCTTTTCACTCTCCATAATCTACTCCACCTGTCCTTACATAATTTTCTTCTACATGGTTGCTCAACAGCTTGTTAGCATTTGGCGGTATGCTACTGTAACGTTTGTCAAGCCATTACGCATTACAGCAAAGCGACACTGACAGCTAAGTGGCACGGTGGTTGGTTTATTTGCACCAGAATCCATCAAATATTGACTACACAGAGACATTTCATGCAGCCGTCATAGTTTGCAAATATTTGATCTATCATCAGTAATGATAGTTCTGTAGTGTAGAGTAGAGATGATGGTTGCTTAATATTACGTGTTGTAGTGCATGCATAGGTACACTTTCTCTCAAGTGAGCAGAGCAGATCACATCAACATGTGTGCTTACTAGGTATTCCCTGATTGTCAGTTGCGGGACACCCCACTTTCGTCAGAAAACACCATCATAGTCGTCATCCTCCTCCTATTGACTCATCTGTCACCTAAAAACATAGTTATCCACATAGGTACAAATGTATGTAGTAAACATGTGTTCTGCTGAACTTCTGAGTATTTGATGCGGTGATGTGATGACGTTATATAACATGATTCATGATAGAAGCACAAGCTAATGTCAGAAGGGAATCTTGCATCTGTGCTTCGTGTCGAAAAAATGATTGGGTCATGGTCAGCTCTCGACTCTCGACCAGCCAAGTTTTGGGTCATTGAAATCAATGGTTTGGGAATTAACTATCTTTTATACAGTATTAATTTCTAAAAATCTTGTCTAGGTTACTTTTTTAATGACCGTTTTAAATTCGCAGAATTATGTTCTGCAAGAAGCTCACATGCTGAATGCCAATCCGACATAGACCTGATACAAACGCGTCATGGTTTTCGTAACTCTTTCATTTACTAATAAGCATCTGCTTATAATTCGTATACTGTGGCGTCGAATAATCCATATCACAGTTGAAAATTTGCATTTGGAGTGAGTAATAAACATCAAAGTTTTGCTTAGTTGTTTAATTTTATTCCATGTCCTACAACACACATCTACATCATACATTAGCATGCATGTTCATACATGCACTTACAAAGGCTTTTTAGACTCATTTATTAATTAAATATTTTGGAACTAAAAATAGTGCAAGCATTTTACAATGGACAAATACCTTTATAAATTGTATTTGCTTAATTCTTTCCAAATTTGAGTTATATGAAATGAGCACGATTTATGTCAATATTAGTAGTCATATCTAATGGAAATGTCTAGTTGGAAAAATTAATGTAGCCGTGATGATGACGGTATCAGATATGAAATGAGTCCTTTCACGTGAAAATATTTGCCTTTTAATCAGGAATGACCAGTGTCGTTGAGAAATCAGACTGAGAAAATTAACATGTGTATTCATCATAACTCATGACATATCCTACTGCCTCTTTCAACTACTTGTTTTGCTGAAAATTTGTCATGCAATGTTCATTTTCAGTGTTTGAGTGTGTTATTTAGTTAATATTATTCTTATTTAAGTTGAGAAAATGTATCTACTTGCCTATTTATGGGCTTGAGACTTGCAAATAAGTATAAATAATGACGGATTTGTATGTAATCTTTCACGCGGTACTTATGAGATAAAAATACAATAGTTTAAATTTTTTAGTTAGTGTTTTTTTAATTTAACTAAAAACTAGTCATTTCACATTAAATTTGATTTTCGAAATTTTCAAAAACCAGTGCAGAAAAAACGAATGTCCTTTCGAATGACATCTTGGTTACCAAGGTAGGTTAACAACTGCAGACTGCAGAAGCTATATAAGTTTTAAAATTCGAAAATACGATTTTGTATGACCCTCGCACTCATATACCCCGGAGACCTTGGGGCCACTTGATACATTTTTGAGTTTATCTTGGGAAATACAACCCAGTGCACAAAAAATTATTTTAATAATCCAAATGCATACAAATAATTACTATTTGTTTAGAATTTATTTACACAGCGAGTAATGACACAATGATGACACAAGGTTTCAAAAACTGGAGAAATCCAAATAGATTTACTTGAATTGTACGCCCGAAACTTTATAAACATGTCACTGACGACACTTTCAAAAGAAATTCTGGTTATCGTGCTGACAAAATTTTGCCTTGACGTTTTATTTTGACAAAGTAACCCTGCCCTGTTCGCCATACTTTTTCTCAAAAATAGCCCTGGTTTGCATGTTCACCGAAATTTCTGACATGTATAAATTGTAGAACTGCTCATAGTTAGTGACAATCCCAAAAAACTGAATCACATAAATTTTCTGACATTCGAATTAAACTATAATCTACCAAATCCATCTACTTCCCATCTCCATTATCATCCCGAGTAATATATAGAGTTATTATGTTAGATGCATAAACAAGGAAAGAAGACACACCAAGGCAATAATAATATTCCTGCTTACTTCCTCATCACTTTCGGAAATACACTTCCTGATTGTCACACAACACATTCTGTATATAGTATGACAATGTAATTTGATCAGCAGGAGCCTTTCATGTTTGGTTGTTCATTTATTCCATAATTTCCTTCTCTTTATCTAAATTGCATCTTACGAGAAAACAACAAAAATAACAGCAATTAAAATGTCACGTCAGTGTATACATCAGACAGAAAGGAACTTTCAAAAATGACTCTTATTTTGTAAGTAAAAGTTATTCTGGAAAATACTGATTACAAATTAGGCAGTCGTAAAAAGCACGTAAACAATAATAAACTTTCATCAGCAGACGGTCTTCAAGTCGAAAAATAAGTACACGTTTGCTGAGCGCTGACTTGACATTTAGAATTATTTTTTTTGCGTACATTTCTTCTGATGATGAAGTGTTTACAAATGGAGAATGAATAGGCGAGTCTGTAGAAATATTCCATATTGCACACAAGATTACTGATGACAACGGTAGGGAAGTAAATGACACTACTAATGATACAAGATCCCTTGCCTGTTTATAATTGAGTTAAAAAACTAGCTCCCAATTTTCAGCTAGTTAGTCATCCGTAACAGAAAATGCCAAGTTAGAAGAGTATAAAAACTCAATTCATTTGGCTGGCGAGGACAAGCAAACGAAGACTGCTCTGCTTTGTAACAAAGCTTCCAACAAAAGCATAATATGTATAGTAAACCTATAAATTATAGATACCTATTTGATAAAAATGGTACCTCAAGTCACTTCAGAGTACCTTCTCTGTTTTCTCTTTCCGAAAATGTTCTCAAAACTTTTGTCTTTACTTTTACAAGAAAGAGAAAGTATTAGCATGATGATGATGAAGCAAAAAGGGAAAATGCTAGAAGAGACGATCAAGCACGATGCATTGATGTAGTAAAGTAACAGTATGAGTTTGTGTGCCAGTCAGAACACCTCATGATTACTCAACATCACATCATTAGCGGAATTTGTAAATTGAGTTAACATCAGTCCTCGCCTCACATAATAAACAAAAAGAAAGGAAAAAGGAGGAAATACACGCACAAGCAAACTAGTATAATATTCGGGGGAGGAGGAGGATATCTCTAGTATGGAGTAATCGTATATGTATGCATAATTCATGTGTGGATGTAAATAACTAGCTATTTCCCCATTAATTTTGTTATTGAGCTCGTTTTCTTTTACAAAAGAAGTGGAATAGTAATTACCAATTTTGGTCACAGTAACGTACGCATTTGGGTAAAATGAAGAATTACGGGTACATTGTGCCGCTTGCAGCTCTGCGTAAAGCAGTGTCCTACAATAAAGGGCGTTACGTAGAGGAAACGAGGGAAAGGAAAATGCTTCCATTTCTTCACGTGTTTTATGAACCGCATTTGAAAATGAGCATCACGTGACTTCCCTGTCGCAATTTCTCTGTGCGACATTTCCCAGTTGCAAACTCCCAGTTTTTCAATTTCCCAGAAAACCAGAAGACCAAACTCCAATAATTTAATATATTGTTTGAATGCTAAGTCTCATGCTAAGTCCTATGTTGAAATTCCATGCTAAGTCCATTGAATTATGTGTTGTATGTATAAAGTCAGGTTAGGTTAGGTTATGTTTTAAAACATGGACTTAGCATGGACTTAGTATAGTAAAACATCGACTTAGCATAGCGAAACATGGACTTAGCATGAGATTTTAGTATGAGACTTAGCATTCAAGCAATATACTAAATTCTGGTAGTTTGGTTTTCTGGGAAATTGAAAAACTGGGAGTTTGTAACTGGGAAATGTCGCACTGGGAAATTGCGGTAGGGAGTTCACATGTAACCGAAATTGAGAGTGCGGGAGTTCGGAAATTGAAAATTTCCTTAATAATGCGCTATACGATTTTGACAATTTTTGTACCATGTTGTTCCTAACACATGTACTGATAGTTTAGTCAAAAATAAAAATTCATTTTTGCTATACCAAAACGTCGTATACAATCAATGTTAAACTTTATACATAAATGTGTTACAATTTTCTGTGGTCAGGTGTGGGAATCAGATCTGCATTGCATCGTCAAAATACGAAAATAATCCAGTCAGATAATGTTTTATAAATATAATTTTGGCAATAAGCGTGTCAGTAAAATTATTTTCCCACTTTACACCTATGGTTTTATTTTAATTGAAATCAAATTCTTTGAACATGCCTTCATTAAAGTATATAAATAAGTACAAGTACAATCAAAAACGGAGAAACCTGCATGCATGCATGAATATGAATGGATAACTTTAACCCGTTCAGGCTTCAACGGAGATTGTATAAAAGTTGATGGCCAGGTTTTAATTCAGTACAAAAAACACAGTCAGGTCAAATGAAATTCCGGCAAAATTAATTTCTCTATACACTATATCGGTCACCGCCTCACCATAAGCAGGAATTGTCTAACCAAAATATTTTGACATAATTTATTTGTTGTCGAAAATTAGCTACATTTTATTGCCATGTAAAAATTAATCTATGTATAAAGTTCCTTCTTCCAGAGAATACTGTTAATTGTCTCGCAGTTTGTCTCCACTCTCCCCCGTTCTACGTATTTGTATGTAAAGTTATATCATTACTATTACTAACCGAAGCGTAACAACGGTGTATTTGTTATTTTAACAATTCTCCATGTCAAAAGGTATTCTGTTTCGGTTTTGTGTAGTAAGCATTTCGTTGTTTCTCGATATACAAGCATGTACATAGTATTAAACGAGCATCTATAGCACACAAATCTACCAACTAACATAACTATATACCTTGTGCAAATTAAGCGTCCTAAATAAATACATACTATATGTAGTCACTTGACATATTATGTTTGTGTCTGTATGCTATCGGAGACAGATTTAAATACATCATTTCATTGTATAGGTCTATGTCTATGTTTGGAACATGTCTACTGTAATTGTAATCTGAGAGTTTTTGGCTTTTTGCTACCAGAGGTTTTATGTTTTTACGTTTGTTAAAACAAATTTCTATTGTCTTCTTCCCGCGGCTATGCAAACAAATAGTACAAAAACGCTACTGCATAATAGATCGACGAAACACAACACACAGGATCAAGGGGAGTGAAAGTTGATTTCATAACATTTGTTCGCACTTCAACACTCATACGTACAAATTGAACAAAAAGCATTTCGTTCCAGAACAATAGGGAGAGACAGGAAGCCTTTATATACATGGGCTCTTGTGTAACTGATCAATAATTTAAACTTGACGTCCACTTTAGATTTCATTGTACAACATCATTATAGTCTTTTTCCGTAAAGCATTTCGTAAAACCTACAGAAAAAACGAAGTGTCGATAGAACAATAGAATTGGGTTATTATACTGAACATTTATATTGGTTCACCTGCATTTACCATCGACATGTCCTATTTTTACCATTTCTCACAGTTTTTCCGATTTTATCTCTAATTTGTATAGTTTGGTGTGTAGTTTTTGTTTAGTACTGAACTTTAGTAGCAAAAACCCACTAGCACTTCATTTGCACACTGAGATCACACATCACACATACAATTAAAAATGATATTTCAAGTGAAAATGATATTAAATCCGAATCGGAATATTAAACTCATCAAACTATATTCCAAAGAACACATCCCCTCAAAATTTCCATTTTTACACACATCCAATTTCTTTCGATCACAATTCATTGCTAAAAATCTACTAACTGGAAAATACAATTCAGACTTATAATTAAAATATTTTGGTTTGAGTGAATCGTGCATATCTGGTAATGTGTGGTAGTAAGGACACATCACTGTATGTATCCACTCAACGTTGGTTATTATTTAGATAGATTGCAAAGAGCTAAAAACCTGGAAAGAAAACAGATTTTGAGGCCAAACTTCCGTGACATGACAATAACATTGAGAACAAAATCTGAGAATGCTTTAACCGCCTAGTTTTCCCCCAAAAGTTATAAAATGAATAACAAACAAGCTATAAAAAGTAGTCCATAGGCTCACATAAGTAAAACTCATTCACAATCCAGATTGTTCATTCAGCCGTGTCATGTCAACATCATAATTCGTCAGATATATTGCATAACTCAGTTAGTGAAGTATTTCATGAGTTTCATCTCATAAATAAATTTTTTAATGCTTAACGTGATTATAATTCATGCTTGTCCAAGTTTGAATGCATTTCAAAATCAACAACAAAATCTTCTGGTTGTGTTTGTTGATCAAAATCAACAACAACTTTGTAAATACTGTCTTTAATGATGTATGGATGTTTTACTCCTTTAGTAGGTTTTTTTACTATGAACCTTGTGAACTCTATAAGCAGGATTAAATTTTCTCCTGTCATAAACAAACATAAATTACTCGTGCATAAATACATGTACGCAGTGAATGTACTATCAAATTTTTACTTAGATAGAAGTGGAACATTTAAAAATTTATCCGGGTTCCTGAATCTCAGTCGGTGTATTTTTTGTTGCTTGTATTATTGATAATATCAAATGGAATACCTTTTATAGCTACACGTCATATGCAGTGCCATAATCACTCTTTTTATATTGTATAATAAAAGTTCGAAACGTGTGCACATATCATAGCTGCTATAAAAGTAATACTTCATTTCATAGCCCTTTTTATTCTCTTTTTCTTCTTCTTTGCAGTCAACAAAGAAGAGCACTTTGAACTAACAAGAAAACTTTTTTATTTCTTAAAATAAAAACTCATATGCACGCGCAAAATCTAATGTATAAGTACTTCAATTTTTATTCTGATTGAAAAGCTAGAAAGGACGTCTCGTCGAAGAAGCAAAGGAAAAAAGTGCTGCATTTGTTCTTCTGAGTTTAGCTGCTTTAATAGAACAAAATGAATAGCGTACTAGAGTACAGATATTAAAGTGTGCTGCCATAACTCAACTAATGTATATAAACCAAGCTGAGGATGATGATGATGATAATAATGATCAGTCTACCTTTTTCTGGTACTACAACCACTTCACTTTATATCTTTATGGCAAGGCTTCCACAGCGTCAGCCAGATAAAAGTAGGTTGTTTTGCACTTTAATCCTGTGCCTTGTGGATAGAAACTATAAATAGAAAACTAATACGAAACGATATAGTAATAATATATTTGTATATTTATCGTCCTGTCAAAAGGAGGAAAATATACATATAGTCAACTTGTTTGTTTTTCGTAACAACAATATATGTATGTGGTGTTGTCGTTTCAAGTCACTCGTTATTTCTAAGACTCTTGTTCCAAAGGAGACAAGGAGAAAGAGGAGTAGATAAATACTGTTTTCCTCTATGTTTTACCCTTCTTAAAGCTTTTGTACTCTTTCCAAACACAAATCGGGACATTTATCTCCTAATTCCTTTTTGGTAAGTACATGAGGACTTGAATGGACGCCAGGTTTGAGATTTGAAAGTGAAAGTGTGTGTAAGAGAGAGAGAGAGAATGGCATTCTATAATATATTGGAGTGTAGATATGATGTAACAAAAATCCTATCCTCAAGTCATTTTACCCCTTGTCTGCACTATGCCTTTGCATATAAGACACAGTTTTAGATGTAATCGTAAAAAGAGACATCAAAACTGGAATAAATAGTAGAATGGACATTTAAACTAGGTGAAAAAGGTTGAGTTTGGAAATACCCATTAATGGAAATCGAACATGTGCTTTACCTTTCAGAAAATCAAGGATTCATTGGCGAAAAATGATGAAAGCTGTAGCAGATTAGTTTTTAAACATGACCATACTCGCAACCTGCCAAAATTTAAGGCTTTGCATAAAAACATGTTAGGCCAATACATGTTTATATGACTTCATAAGCACATCATACTTTTCATGCTCACTATAAAGTACTTTTTGAAGTACCCTTAATCTGTTCACCCAACCAGACAAGGGAGGTAGTGGAAAAACTAGGGTTTCTCCTTGTTTGATTGGCAATTTTACAAAAACTACAAAAAATTGAAATCTTTTGTTCCTAAGAGTAGTTCGTGAGTGGTATGACAAGCATCTCGAAAAAATTAGAAAAAATCCTTATAAAATTCTAGGAGTTCTGTCAATTCAAAGTTTCAACTGCTGATTACCCGCCCCTCTGACTCCTTATGTACAACTAATGATGTTTCTGAATGAACTCTAAGCTGCCAAGTCTTGCTTAGCTCTGCTCCAGGTTTTTGAAGTGACTGGTGTTAATTTTGAAATAGTATTTCGTGCGTATGTATGCTCAAATATGGCATTATTGCAAGTGTTGCTTTGTATGAATGTTTGGTAGCGTAGCGATTGCTTTAGATCTCCCTGCAAAATTTTGAATCTATATATTTGTACCTTAAACCAGTTTCCAAACTTACTTTGAAATGAAGACTAAGAAAACTTAAACAGACCAACGCCATGATTTACCAGTACAAAATTCCATTGTACTCCGAGCCAGTGCCAGTAATATGTATCGTTGTAAAGTGAAAGGGATGCTAGTCACTAGTAGGGAATCGTCGACTCTTGTAAAAAAAATGTAAATTTGAATCACTATCAGTCCTTCCATTCCCGTATGTATATGAAAAGGGCTCGAAGTATTGCTATTATTATTAAGTTAAAATTTATTTAAAATGGTATTGACTACATTTGCATTTACAGTCTTTCGTATGTCTAAAATGTAATATTTTGTTTACTTACAGAAAAGCGCATGTGATACATTTGGTGAACTAACTACATTTCCTCATTTTTAAGTACATGAAGACATCCTGCTAGCGTTCCTGCTTCAACATCTTCCTTGTGAGACCTTGCATAACTTGAGGATCCTTTTGTCACAATGACGGTTAGTTACACTGCTGAAGTTGCCACTTGCAAAGGCTTCGGATGTTTCCTCAAGCTTCTCTTTAGGTAATTATTGAAGACGACATTGATCTTATTTTTGCACGTATTTGATATCTAATCCAATATTCAGGTGAATTTTCCAGTAAACTTGACCGGAGCATCATGTGTATAGTTCTCGTCGCGACATCGACTATGCATCTGTATATATGTGTATGCGAGCTACGGAAAAGCTTACACAATTTTCGTGGCATTTTTTCTACTCGTCCATCATAAATACGCTGTTTCTTTTTGTGGATAAAATTCTAAAGGGTACCTGCTAGTGGTCATTTCTCAAACTTTCACACACGTACACACAATACTCTTGAAAGTTTCCTGGGGAAATTGAAATATACAGAAACTTATCTATAAACACGTAATACACTGTATTCCGTCATTCCTACAGTTGAAGACGACAGCGAGTGATATACGTAGCATCTTTTGCATAACACCAACCAATTTAAATAGTGATAACTACTAAAAAATGAACGTAGACGTTGACAAATGTGCCACAACAAAGCCCGAGGTCTGAATTTAAGATTTAAGAAATCGTTTTGCCCTGGATGCTATTACCTATAAGTTACCCATTATTCTGTTACAAATTTTTGAAGCTCAAGAATTTTTTACATTTTACTGAAAAATTTACAATTCAAAATAATCCACGTGAGAACGAGGTATATTTTTATTTCAGTTACTATTTAGCGAAGGAAGCTGAAAATTTCTTCGAAACATAGGGTTACTTTTTCCCAAAAAATTGTTTTTGTGCATAGGGGTATACTAGAGCCCTTTTGACGTGCGTCCTTTTCACTTTCTGACCTGTTACTCAGTGACAGCTCTGGCGCAGTATGCTTTAGTACATATTTAAGGTGGACATCGAATTATAATGGCATACCCACTTCTAGTTTCTGTGTGGACGGACAGTTTATGCATTACAGATTTGGTCGGATGTATGCAAAAAGCCTATGTAAGTACATAAACCTATTGTAGCGTTTGTGTATAAGGTTTCCCATATACTCTTGTCATTGATTGTTAAAAGTTTTGCATGGGATCTCACTTCCCACTTAGGCTGATGAAAACAAGAATTCCTTTTCAAATGGAAATACATGCATTCATTCATCCATCCATCCATCCATCTATACTCAAAAGAAAGAGAAGAAGAAAAAAGTAACCATTTCTTTTAGGTGATTCCACTTGGAAAAGTTTGATATCACTTAAATGTGTATAAAGCTTATGCAGTTGTGTAATATATGTCCTTTCCCTTTCAAAGGCAAAAAAATGTGGTTTAATTTTAAAGTTTTGGACAGAAAGACATATCATAGAATAACAGCCATAGAGGTATGAGAAAGGAATTTCTTGGAAGGGGTAAAGATCCAACGAGCAGAGTGGTGTACCATGTCTGTTCTCACGGGCTAGTAAGCAGTTATCAAGTCCAAATAATTGAAAATTGTCCAAGTTATTGAACTTTTTGAGTGTTCATATAAATTCTCTACACATGCGGTGTGTAGATGAAAAGTAATGTATAGATATGCATGGGAATAACGTATGTAGTTTCTACCTTTTTTATGCACATATATGGGAAATGAAACAAAGCGAAATAGAGAAAACAAGTGTTGGTTTACACATAAAAGATTGAATGGATGTGTACATGTATAAACCCTGCATGAATACATATGGAAGTAGCGAAAGGAGGGACAGTTAAAACCGTTTGCACAACCGACAGATAACAGACGGACTTTTCTCGGTTCCATTAACTGATCTTAGGAGGTTTCATTCTGAAACTTCAACAACTAAAAGCTTTAATAAATAAGTGCAAGTAGCAACACTGTTATTTAATTTACACCTTTGCGTTCA
Organism: Entomobrya nivalis; assembly: GCA_034695485.1. NCBI lineage: Eukaryota > Metazoa > Arthropoda > Collembola > Entomobryomorpha > Entomobryidae > Entomobrya > Entomobrya nivalis. Next base: position 15,992 of record JAQFZH010000854.1, read on the forward strand.
CTTCAGACTATGAATATATCCCGTCCAAATAGTTGTTGTAGATTTTCTTGTTGTTGGAGGCCATGGACAAAAAATAATAATACGCAAATCTCAAGTGGCCAGAAATAGATCTACAAGAAGCTTGGGTAAACAGCAAAGTATTGCACTGTTTGCTTTTCTTCTGCTGCGGATGTATTGTGGTAAATATTCCTCGTGGTTCATTTCTTGGATGACTGCTTAGCTCAAATATTTAACAAGTGACAGACTGCCAGAGACACACAATAATTTTAGGTCCAATTTATAGTAAACATGCATCGGTCTGTGGTCAAACCTTCAAACGATTTTTTTCTAGCACGTTTAAAATTTTCTAGCTAACTTGCATTATTTTTATGACGATACCTCCTGGGTTTAGACCAAGTCGGTTGACCTTGGTCAACGTCAGGTCAAAAGTCATTTCAAACATTTGATATTTAATACTCCAACTTCAAAGGTTGAAGGTCATTGCCACATGACGTCCCAGGTTTTGAAAGTCTTCGAAGCCTTTTTAAAACAACAATTCGACAGACTGGAACTTTGTTATACCGTTTAAGGTTTTATTATTTAAGTAACAATAAAGATGCTGAGAGCGAGCTTATATTGGGTTGGAAAAAATCTATTATTTGGAAACCAGATGGTTTACTGCTTTGTTTGATTGTTCTAAGAAAACATTAGTTGTTTACGGAAAAGTCAGGCAAAGAGACAAGTCAAACACTATGCCTACCTATAATAAAATAGAAAGAAGTAGTATTGGTGGCACAGTGGCACCGAAGCACGCAGAATATCAGATGAGTTGAGAAGCAGAATGTTCATCCCCTATGGAAATTTGAGTAAATTAACTTGGGACTAGTTCTAGCTGTAGCAAGAAATCAGCACAATCATTCATCATTTCGCAAAAGAGGGTTTTACGTCGAAGATTATGGGAAACAGTGAAGAAAAGTTGGATAAAGTACTACAAGTCTGCTATTCCATATTTTACCATAATAACATCCTAAAAATATTATGATTTACCTGTTTGCTATCAATATGCCACGCATTTGTTTGAACCAATAAAAAAATGGTGATATAAAAAGGTGACAGAAGGTTGTTGTCATGCAGCCTTACAATATGCGTCACTATAATAGGGAAAAAATACTATCTTAAGCCACAGACTGGAGTACAACAAGTTCTACCGTTCACCGCTCTTTGGAGAAGAAATGTGTTATTGTGATTGGTAGAGTCATGACAAAGTAGACGATGATGGTAGGGATCAAAAGAGGAAAATGAAGATGATGTGAGAAAATCATCTTTTTATCTTGTTTGTATCACTTCTCTCTTGATGTCTAGAGTTCAAAAAAGTGGTTGTTGTGTTTTATGTGTATTTGTATTACAGAAGCCCAACTTCTTTTCCTTTGTATCAATTGAGAAAAATAAAGTTTAGCAAACACTCTTTGCTTGAAAGTAGTTTGCTTTTGTGGTGGTGGTGATGGTATTGGTAGCTCTTTGCATTAGAAAGAACAAGTACTTATTTTCGAGTGGTGACATAGAGTCAAAATGGGCTTCCTCCTGCTTTATCTCGGATAGTTTTGTACAGTATTACATTTTACATGGATATTAAGTGAACTGCTGTTGGTGCTATGCATATGTTTTGTTATGTGAGTTAATTCCTTTCAGGGATTGTATTACTCCAAAATGTCTCCGTTATACTTGTAAAAGGTAAACCAAGTTTGAAAATGAGGAAAAACGAGTATTTTGAACAAATACAAAAAAACACGAACACTATGACATTTCAAGCAAGAGCTTCAATCCTGCAAGATGAAGATGACAATAATGAAGTGAAATAAAGGAATAGTATGTATCATTGGCAAAGAGTATGTATTGCTTCAGCTACAAAACTCATGATGAGATGAACAATCATTTGCAGCAGATTTCCACGTGTAACGCATGAGTACACGTCCATTATGCCAAAAAGCATACAATAGATCAGCTCAATTTAAATGCGCACATAATAAATTTATACATAAAAAGTTGTCCCAATGTTCTGAGCTGCCGCATGGAATTGAACTCATCATCATTGCCACCTCATATTCCACTCCTAGCGATTTTACATCCATATTTTTGAACTTGTGCCTACTCACCAAGATCTTCACATGTATATTCTGCTAATCATTATTGTCAGTAAACGAAACAGCTTTACTGCTTAGCGTCATTTTTTCTCTTGCTTTCACTCAAGTGAACGTACTCTTGTGACTTGGTAGAATACAGAAAAAAATCTCGTTATTATCGGTAAAGAACTGCAAAATAAAGTAGGGAATAAAACAGTGAAAGTAAATGTAAGGATAAGTAAGAAAAATTGAGCATTTCTTCTAAACTATACAATTCTACATTATATTTATATAGCTACACTTCTCAATACTGACTTGCTATGAACAAGCCTAACCGGGAGAACTTAGGGATAATAATATATATGTATGCAAAATCATGATCAGTGGCGCAGATGTTCTCTCAATATTGTATTTTATCTGTGAATACCACAGCACCACGTCGCTGGGTTAATATTTTTGGAGTGTTGGAGAATGGGGTGATGGTAGTGGTATGCAAATGCATCAAAAAAATTCAGGCTAAAATTGGTAGATAATTGGTTTAGTAAAAACGAAAAGTGAGGCTCGTCGTAGTCACTTCGCACAAGCTTTACTTTTCACATTTACAGAAAACGTGGTTGTGAGAGTAGAAAATGGTAATACGTCTGTCTCCACTACTCTTGCAAAACATTTTACGACTGATACGTGGAAACGTAAATAGAAATGAAATGGCTTGTAGGTATGTGAATAGTGCTTTCTCTTACCAATTCATATTTATAGTCACAATCTTCCACAATAATAATAATGATAAGTAGTTAGATGCCGTTGATGTACAACCACAAATACTAGTAAACTGTCCCCAGAATAATCTTCTTAATGGTCGTTTTTTAGGATTTTATGCTTTCTCTCTCTCTCTTTTCTTCTTATGAATTTCATATAAGGTCTTCGTGTCACGAATATTTTACGCTAAACTCATGTTTCGTGATCATGATCATGTATGTGTGGCTTCAAGCTTGAATATGTGCAGCTCACTATGAGTTGACTTGATAGATAAAAGATCATGGAACGTGAAATGGCTGATAAATCCAATGGGAGGCAACTCACCTTTCCCAAAATACTCCACTGCCTGCCCATGAATATGACGTTCACGGCAAAAAAAAACAATAAGTGATCAGTCATGACCTATAAACAATTTAATCTGAACTTTGTGCATGTTTGTGCACATCAAAAAAAGGTTTGACACTTTCTTGGTTTGAAAATTGTGCGCATTAAAATGAACTTTTTTTCTGGTTGTCTTTTGGTTGATGCTGAAGTAGTAAACTGCCTATTGCATTAAAAGTTTCTTTGATGCCACAAAAATTGTTCCGACATCATTTCTATCTACCCATGCAGCAAGTCAAGAGGAAAACTACGTATTTTTTATGCACATGCCGCCGAGTACCGATGGAATATTACTTTGTTAACAGAGGCACTGCAGTGATATGCATGTTGAAACTGGGAGGGAATCGAAGAATGTGTTAGAGTATGAACCTTCATGTCAGTCATTTTTATGGATTACCACAACCACACAATCTTCACATGCTGACGTTCCAATTGTTTGAGAGATTTCTAGGTCTAAATAAGTGAATAGTTACTTTTTTAGGTAGCATACAAACACACTTTGTTGATGCGTAGTTTCTAGAGTGCTAGCTTGCCAGCTAACTTCCGGTTCTAATACAGCTCGAAGCAAATCACAATTGTACCTTTAAATGAACTTTTGTGTTGGAACTAAAAGGTGACATGGATATACGTCATCGTCCAGTTCGATGATCGACTGCTGTCATCATCATCATCGTATCTATTTTATTAGAGTAACGTATATAATATACACATATTATGTACATATAGTAGTACTAGTATGTAGTAGTTCTTAATAACGTCAAAATTGAGTTATTGTCAAAGTTGCCTTGGAATGGAGTCAATAATATCCGGATTGTTTTACGTTGTACAGTAAAACGTTCTCTGTTTACTACCTTTACCTTTACTTTACTGCATCAGTTCAGTTTCAGATTCTTTTGACACTTTTCCAGAACAAGAGCCAAACGTATCCTTCCCTTACAAGGTTATTGCAATTTTGATGGGTTCCATTTTAATAAATATACATGGCAATTTCTTCGCGTGATGATGATGACATCCTAGTGTTCAACGGAGTGTGCAAATTTGTAAAAATGACCAAAAAAACGGAACAATGATTTCAAGATCCTTTTTGACAAACTGTACGCTTCATTTTGTTTGGTTGAGCCATCAACAAAGATTTTATGTAGCATCACCATATGTCATACCGACAAGGGTACGAGTTTTTGAATCTTTGATCGTCGTCGATTTAATTTTATTTCCTAAACTTCACTTTCCCTTTCTTTCGCGGGGAATCGGTTTACAATATCTTATTCCAGACAGCAGAATGTAGTGGTACAAACTGTCATATACAACGGCTGCCTAGCCTTTGAGCAAATTTTCATTTTTTGTTAAAACAAACTTATATCTCATCTTATTCTTTGATCCTACCCACAACCAACATAACTGTTGTTGCAGTAACACTTTTATTTGTTTGATCAAAAAATAAATGAAATTTGAATAAACAGCTTGCTTGTCTGTAGAGAAGATCCTACGCACTCGTCGTCTGACACTGCAACAATCTTAAAATTGCTAAGTAAGCAAATATTTTGCATAAGGCGACATTCTCTCTTCCGCAAATATGATTTTCAACTCAATTCTTTTTCCCGAGAAAAGTGTATAGATATACGTAGTACATAGAACGTGTTCGCAAAATACACAAAATTATGCTGGATTCACAATTTTTGTGTGTGCACAATATGTTATGTAGACATGCATTTCATCAGATCGTTTTTCTTTCAGCCAGTTTTCTTCTTTTAATGATTTGAGTGACTTTGAAGAGAAAAGTAAAAAAGAAGACTGAAGGTAATGACAGGAACATGGAATGATTATGAAAGCACGTGTATACAGATTGTAAAGCTACTGCTGCGATGGTTGTTGTTGAGGTAGTAGTGCTGTAGTGCTTGATGTTATGGAGAAATGTGTATGGAGTTTTGTATCTGTAACGCTGAAGGATTCAAGCTTGTAGCTTTGAAAAGACTAGGTGGAGGAGTAACACAACTTTCTGTTCCATTTTCAAAGGTTGATTGTGATTTATACCACGCAGTAAAGAGATATAGGTTTGCGTTGTTTACGCCAAGTTATACCTTTCACCTGAAAGGCAGGCCAGGGTGAAAAAATGTGGTATACGGTGGTTGTCTATATATAATATATGGTTGGTATGTAATTGGTGTGCCTTTATATGAGCAACTCGAGAAATGGGGATTAGATTGGATTTGAAAAATGATTCATGGCTTAGTTCCGTTCAATGGCTCTCTTGAGAGGGAAAGGTTTTGATATTCTTCTTATGCTGCTGCTGCCTTTTGGCAAAATAAATATTATACTGCTGAGATATAAATATAGAACTTGTTATGCTCACTTACAAGTGCACATATATACTAAACCAATGCACATTGTCAAGATAAAAATAAGATTCTTCGGGTGGAGGCGGCTCCAATCAGGAAAAATTATAGCACTTGACAGCTTAATGGTCCATTATTTCGATGCATAAGAGAGCGGAAATAGAAAGAAAAAAATTGAACACACTGTCGATCGTAAAATCATTGCAAGCAGTGGTAACTCAACTCTTTTCTTTTTATTTTGCCGACCATGAGAATTTTATGCGTTATTATTATCTCTAGTGGACTTTGTCTGACTTGGTTTCCCTGAATGCTCATGCTTTATTAGGAATGCGATTTTGTGCATAAGTTTTATACACTATAAGCACTTATATTAGATAAATACCAACATACTCATTTCACTTTTTGGCCATTTCTCAAGTCATTCCCCAAAAAAGTTTCATAGTTTTACTAGTTTAATGGACGACATAGGCGCACTCACAAAGAGTTTCTTCTGGCGGACAGTTTTCTTATATCCGGTTCTTTATTCTTAGATGAGCATCTTGTGATAGTCGTTCTTTCTGCTTTCATTTCAACTACATCCTCCCTTCTTCACACTTCACCAGGGAACTCCATAAAAGATTGAATGAGCACTGATCACACAATTGGGAATCTCCAACTAGAGGCACAGCATATGGGTATGATGATGATCACCATGATATGCAATTATTTTGAATATACCGTCTGAGCAAAGTGAGTTGAGTTCACATTTCAAACTGTTATTACTACCTATATTATCATCCGAGTGTAGCATGTGTTTGACCCCCAAAGTGTAATCTGAACGTGAGACTCATCTACTACCTCACATACCATCACAGCTCAACAGCGACTCTTTACTCGACTCGTGGCCATTTATGTACGTTGTATGTGTATATAGTGTAGTATGTAAAATAATTATGTTAACCACTAAAGCACATACAACATGTGCATAGTCAAAATAAAAGACTCATTTCCCACACCAATTCAAGGACTTAAACTGCTGCTGTGCATACGATAAATTGGACGATGGGATGAAAATAAGAGTATAATATGATGGGGTAACATGGCATATATGCTCGAACACAGCACACAACTCTCAATATTAAGTAACCTGACCTTCTCAACTATCCCGATTAATAAGGTGAAGTGTCAGTCAAATTGTCACGTTGCATTATAAAGAAGGAGGCCTACTTCGTATATGCTTAGTTATCTTGTTCGTTATCCTCTTCTCTCGCTTTTTCTTTGGAAATCTTTCCTCCTTGAATTTAGTTAGCATTGATCCTTCCACTCTTGTCTTGCTTTTTGGCTGTGATAGTGCCTCTGCCTCACCACTTCTCACATTCACATACCGACTTGTTTTTCCAGCTCAGCAAGCATTCCGACACAATTTAGTTGATGGCTGATGTGCGTTGCTGCTACTTCTTTTTCTGCTCTGGTGGCGCAGTGGTTAAGGCATTGGTGGTGGTGATGGTGATAGTAAAAGAAGTGTGGGATACTCCTTTTTATTTTTAGAAATGACTCAATTCAACATCAAAGAATCATTTTTATCTATATGGCATCAAGAAATCATGAACTCGAAGATGAACATGAACAAGTTAGTAGCCTGGTCATATGCTATGTATGTATTTATATTGTCTGGGGTGAAAGGGCATGGAAGAATGAACTTTTACAGTTTATGTCTCTTTCTTCTTTTCTCTCTCCACGCAAGATAAATGCATCAAGATTTGTCGCTATATTGTATACATACAATAATAACAAAAGTCTTCTTTCTTCATTTGGCTTGGCGGAAAAACTTTAAAAGGCACATAAAGAATGGAAAGGATTGCTTTTCCTTGATAAGTCATTACGTATTCTGGACTTGTGAGCGCCTTTTCCACTGGCGGTTCCTAAAGTTGCAATTTATGACTCGATTAAATTGAGCCAAGCAAAAGGAAAAGAAAGTCAGGAAAAACCAGGTAGAAAATGAACTGAACCTTATGTAACGTATCGTAGCGTCCTATAAACCAGTTTTCACTTATTTTTCTTGATGCACTCGTATTACATATTAAAGGACATACATACATGCGTACTTTTTGTAACTAGGGAGAAATGAAATCGTACCAGGAAAAAAAATAATTTTCTATCAACAATAATAATAAGTCATAATAGTGTGTAAAGAAAGGAAACAGTGGCACATGACATCATTATTCTTGGCTTAGTAAACTAGTAGGAAACAGTATCAGCTTGTACTGCCTGCTTTACTACAATGCACAATGAAAAGAAAAAAAAATTAAAAGAAATTTATGACAGACATCTAAAAGTGTTTTTCCAATCTAAGCCTTTCTTTAAACGTTCACTCCTCCCTCACAGTGTGTACGTGCGTACACCACATACATAGTAAAAACAGAAAAGATTTCATTAAATAAATTATGAGTTTTAAAATGAAAAGGAGTGGCAGAAAAAAAGTGAATTTCATGAGTGTAATCCGCGAAATCTTTTATTTTTTAGGTGGCGAGGAAGTATTTACAAACTTGTATGGCCAGACTTGTTTTTATTCCTGGGAACTTACTTTGGCCTCAGTGTTTTGTATCGATTTTTTCTCAACCCGGAGCAGTCAGTGTAAGTGAAATAGAAAGGTTAATTTTTTTAGCGAAGCAGAAATATCTAAATGTCGATTTATGTCTGTTTATTTAAGCCTCAGCAAATATATTCAAAATATGCTTATATCCTATCAACTCTAATTCTATATACTAATTATAATTTTCGTTATCCTCATCATAATTATCAGAATCATCAGTTTTGTGTATTTTGAATGCTCTAATAATAGTCTCTACTTCTATTTTTAATCCCTGTTTTCCGCTCCACAATTACCTTTGTTTTATTTCAACTCCACGTCATTATTATTATTATTATTATTACGGTGATGAGTAAGCTTTCTCTACATTCTTTCCCATTTAAACGCTTCAAAAACGTATGAATATATGTATACGTTTATGTTTTTCCAAAATCTTTTCTTGTCTTTTGACTCTCCCATCGTAACTGCAAGTATCAAAACACACACACACACACACACACATCTAGTCAAAAATACTACGTCGTCTTCAAAATAGCTCTAACATCAACAATCCACCGTTTATCCAGCTTCTAAAAGATTTCACAAGTAATGTAGCGTGTAATTTAGGCTCCCGTAGGGAACACGCAATATTTTCAAACGAGTTTTCTATATCCTCATCATATAATGTAATGTATGCAGAGTGAAGATAGGTAAGTTAGCAGGATACACATTATTATGAAAACTTTCTCTTTAGCCTCGTCAATCTGTACAAAGCTGAATCCTCTTTAGTACAACTGCATGAAGAGCAGTGAACTACATGGTGATGGTAGTGATGACTGACTTGACTTGACTATTGCTGCTGACGTTGCGTTGCATGGAGTAGAGAATCACGCAACAACACGGTAGCTAAATCAAATCACCCTGCCCTTTTTACTGTTATTACGACAAAGACATGTGTAGTGTAGAAGCACTCCTACAGCCGTAAAAAGATGATTCGATGAATACTTTAAGAAAATGGCAAGTAGTTTTACAATTTTTACGTCTCCTCTCATGCTTTGAGCAAAGTAAAACAGTGGAAAAACGCAATAAGGCTTCTATCATTTTCTTCCATAAAATGTAATCCTCTTCCAGCCACACCGGTCAAAAAAAACTATAGGGATCCCATTTTAACAAATTTTTGAGTCACTTTTCAACAAAATCTCTGAACAAGCAACCTCATGTCTCAGAGAATACATCGTGTGAAGGCTAAAGCTTCAAGCCTCTTCAAGAATCAGACACGCATATATATGCATGCAAAGAGAATAATAAAATGCAAGCACATTGCATGCACCAAAAATCTGAATGAATAGAAGGAATATTCTTATTCAAGTAACTTACTAACTTAACTTTTTTTAAATGTCTGAAAAAACCAAAGCAGTTCATTATTATTCCAAAGGAACCACAAGAATTCCATAAAAGGTCGTATCATATTCATGCTTCTTTACTTTTAACCAAACGAAAGCCAAAAATGAGTACAGACAGATTCCTTCATTCAGCTAACGGACGTTAAGCATTACCATCATCGTACATAGTACTTCCGCCTACACATAATCTACACATGTAAATATAGCACAAGAACAGACATTACTAGGAGGACCAAATACGTTTCTTTTCTTTAACCAATTTTCTCTTTCATTTTGGTACAAAAAAATTCATGTGTACCATTTGGGTGAAAACCATAACAAGATTGTAGAAGCAGTGGTTAAAGTGGTAACAGCCATGTAAATCATTGTCATAATGAGCAATGGCATGGATAAAATTGCATTCAGTAGCAAAGCAATGCACAAAGTAGTAAAAGTTGTCGTCAGCCAATATATTACAACGGGCTACCACGAAAAGAAACTCTTGTTGATAGTTTTAGGAGTGGATTTGTTTCGTTTCTCTGTAAGCTAGACTGCAGGCATTGTGAAAGCAGCAAATGCAACGAACCTGATGCCCTTTTGTTGTTACTACAGTAGTGGCACCCTTAGAAGTAAAAAATGGTCAGCTGAGCAATTCAAGCAAGTTTAAGTTTGTGTCATATAGATACATGTATGGATATGGCGTGGCATGGCATGACATGACATAAGTGGCCTAACTTTGGCAATGTTTTCTCTTCCCCAACTTTAAAGCTGTTATTGAAAGTTGCGTAAGTAGGTGATTTTATTTGATGCTGCTGCTTTAGGACGAATTATGATGCCAATGAAAATGAAAAAAATGTGGTGGTGATAGCTGTGGGAGCATAGTAGTAGTTTTATTGTTAGGTGGTTGAAGAATGCAAGTAGAAAATGGCAAAAGTGTTATGGTGTAGAATGGATGGATAACGCAATATTAAAGAACATCGGAAACTTTTTAGAGAGAGCGGGCGGGGAGCAAACTTTACACATTATTAGGATTATTATATGAACGCCACTAGTTACAACGATTTAGATTCTTTTAATAAATAGTTAGAAAGGCACGCGCTTCTGTTGCTATATCAGTGACAGGATCATGAATAGTGTATATCTATGTGTATGTAAATTGGCAACATTGAGGTTAGATAGGACTTTCACCACCATTTAAAATATTGTGTCGTTATTGTTATGGCGCGGGTAAAATCCATCCATTAGAGTGAAATG